>QAOA01008202.1:284422-309146 GCA_003255065.1 Cercis canadensis | reverse complement strand
AATATTATATGCGCATATTCCAATGTTTGAGTAAGCTTTCAAGAATTTAAAAGTTAAAGACAGAATAGGTGCATACCTTGGTAGCAAGAATTTAACAACTAGAAAGTGCTCACCTTGCGGGTATCTCACCTCTTGAGAATTTGAATTACTCAAGTGCTGCAAAGGACTCGAAACAAAACTAGAGAAATACAAGTTAAACTCAACAAAATCTAGAAAACTTACTAACAAAAGTAACCCTCTAGCACTAATAAACCGAACTACCCTAGCAAATCTACCAACACTAATTAAAACAGGTGTCTCACCTTGCAAATGACTAGCATATACATCATGATTCATGCCATAATATAATATACCATCAAAATAGGCATTCCCAAGCAAGGTTAAAGAGACATGCAGATCTCTTTTCACAATAGCTTTGATAGTGCTAACATCAAGAAGTCCAAGAGGAATAAACAGCCAACCATATGCTCCATACTTAAGTTTAAAGGAGTTTACTAAAGTATCCTCAATAAACCTAAATTGATAGCAATCACAATTAAGATTATCCTCATGGCTCAAACCCAAATTATGCACAACACTATAAAGAGCATTTTCAGCAAGCATAGAGTTTCCATGGAAGGAGTTAATAGGCATATGCATTTTGAGCTCTTCAAACGACAACTTATCATGCCTATATATCTTATCACACACAGCTTTTGCAAATGCTTTAGTCACATCAAATGCACTTGTATCATGTAAAGCATGGTGTATGCAAGAAACAAGAGATACATTGGTCACATATAAAGAATTTTCAAGCAAACGCGTCTCATGCTTTCTAACTAAAGAATAATTCTTCCCATGATTGGGTTGAATAGCCAAAGCCATACTCACACTCATCCTACCAACATCATAAGATTCTCTTGCAAACAAAGTCCTAACATGATCAATACCTAATGACCTAGCAGGAGAAGTAGTAAGAAATAGGAAATCTCCTAAACCATCATTACTAGTGTATATTTCTCCACATGCATTCACTATAAACACAAGATTAGGATCATGTTTAAACAATTTTTCAGCAAGCTTGCAATCAAAATAAGGTGCTACTAAGGAAGGATAAAGTATAGAGTTACCCATAGGATCCTTGGAGAGTGCACCCTTCAATGTTAGTAGCAATTCTTTTTGCCTTATCCCTTGGGAATCCTCTTCAAAATCTTGCACATTAGAGCAAATAACACTAGAACAAAAGAGGTTAGAGGGCTTAGCCTTAACAGAAACCTTTTTGCACAAGGGTGCTAAAATAGGTTTATGAGAAAACAAATCTTCCTTGGATTCTCTTCCTCTAGGCTCACTCTTTTTCTTTTCCTTAGGGCTCTCAATCTCTTTGACTATCTCACTCTTTTGATCTTTTATCTCCTCTCTTTCATGGTCATCAATCATGTCTTCCACATGTGTTGCATCCTTAGTTCCTTCTATCAAATTCAATGGAACTTCAATACATGGTGGTTCAGAATTAACTTCATCCCTCAAAATCACTTGAGTAGATGTCTCATTTAATTTGGCCACTAACTTCTCATTCTCCATTGTAGCACAACTCTCTACATCCGAGATGACTTTAGAGGCCTCCTCATGGCTAGTATTCTTTGTGAGAACAATGTTATTTTGTAGCCATGACTCAACCTTCTCTATGCTCCTTCCAAGAGTCTTTATTTTCTTCTCCCATTTTAAATAAGACTCCTGTTCATACTTTTTAGTGGAGCTATAATCATCATTTACTTTGCTTTCCCTCCTTTCTTTTCTTTCACAATATGGTCTTCTAGGAGGAATTATCTCAGCAGAATTGTCACTTGAGGAGTGTTCCCTTTGCTCTCTTCTTCTAGAATTAGGGATGGGATCCCTTGGCTGTTTACTCTCCAATTTTCGTAACCTTTCCATCATCTCCTCTTGCCTCAAGTCCACTTCAGCAAGGTATTGCTGTATGGCTTGCATAGTTCTCAAATCTAGTGCTTCATCACCTTTTCCCATGATTAAGAATCAAACCTGCACAAGATTGGTTAGAGTAAAAGAGAAACCTCACTACACTTCTTCCGTGTATGGCACTCAAGGTGTTTGTCACTCTATTCACTCGTGTTTGGCACTCTTTAGGCTTTTATCAAATAGGCTCACCACACTGCCTTTTGCCACTCAAATCCTCTCTTAAACTCTCTAGAGCAAGCTAAGAATCACAACTGGGCAGCAACTAAGCAAGAATAACCAAAATCAAATCAAGCTCTCAACTTGTAAAGTCTAGCATGCAAGAAAACAGATTTGCATGTGGTGTGTGGCATGAAACAAGACAAGCACTTAACAAGAGTAAAAACAAAAAAAAAACATAGCAAAGAAAGAATGAAGCAGGATAGACTCGTTTTCAATGAACCGAAACAAGAAGAAAACATGACAGAATTGAGCACTCAAGAACAAAAGAAGTCAAGCACAAGAGTTGAAGAAATCAAGGTTGCAAGGACATTAAAAAAAAAGAGACAAACTACTTGGAAATTAATTAAGCTATCATGAAATAAGCAATGATGGCCAGAAACAGGGTAGCAAGCAATCCCACTAAACTTAGCTCAATTTTTGTAGTTTTAGCTTTTCTAAGCTTAGCTCACACTTGGCCTTTGGCTCATGCTCTTTAGCAATAATTTTCTTTCCATGGCTTGTTCTTTTGGACCTGAACAATATCAATTTTTTCAATGGCTTTTCTTTGCCCAGAATTTTTTTTTTGTCTATCACACTTCAAGAACAAATTCAGTCTAGCCTTTTTTTTTTTTCTTTTTTATATAATGTGCATGAAAATTAAAACTAAGCAACAATTAGGAAGTTAAGCTCGGTAAAATTAACACTAAGGTAAGAAGTTGCTAATTACCCTAAAATCACAAGATTCCAGCCACTAACAAAGCATATTCCAAGGTATCTTAGGCAATTTCCATGAAGTTTCCATTAGGACAGGATTGGAATTAGCTGAAATGAGGCAGTTATGGGGATACAAGGGGAATTATCTGAAAAGAACAACTAACTCAGAAATGGAAGCATTCAGCCATGGACATTCATGAAGGATTCATTCATTCAAGCCAAATTCAAGAGCATACAACCAGATTTTGAATGAACTCTAACATGGAATCAATTAAAATCAAGGTAATGCTCAATCATATAACTCAAATTAAAATCAAGAAATCCATCAACTAATTCAACCATGGAACTGAATTGTAAAGCAAGAATCCAGCCAAATGAATCATGCATAAACCAAGCTAAGCTGGTCCATTCATCATCCAAACAATTTCTATAGTTGGATAACAACAAGAACTCAAGAAATAGAAGATGAACAAGAATGGCAGCAAGCTAAAAACGCACAGAAATTCCAGAAATTTTTAAAACTGCCCAGATTTGAATCAAACCACCTGATTTTGGACAATCTAAGTTCAAACAACCTAGATCAATAGAATTGAAGCAAGGATCATACCAAAACCTCCATGAACAGTATGAACATAAATGGTAAAATTTCCAAAAAATTGATTCAAGCTCAGTTTTAGTTAGAATCACTTCAAATCAACCAAAACAACATCTAACCATTTCATATCAACAATATTGAAGCTTAGATCATGCTTGAATCATCAAGAACAGGATGACCAGAACTGGATTTTTTTTTTTTTATTTTCGGATTTAAACTAAAGATGAAGAACAAAGAAGAACAATCAACAAATTTAAGATAGATTGCCAACCTCTTTGGAGCCAAAGCTCTGATACCAATTTGATGCGATTTCCTAGAGACTTAGGATAATCCAATCAACTTAACACCATGTAAGACTAAGGATCCCAAATAGATTAGCAGAAGTTCAAGTAAACAAGATAAATATGAGTGGAATTAAGGTGAAGACTCTTGAAATCAAGGGATGGGCAACTCAGCTTGACAAACTAAACCTCCCAAACACTATAATAAATCAAGAACCAACGTGTTCAATTATGAAGAATGAAGGAATCGCCACACTCCAGATTCAAGAAGAAGAAAGGGATTGATAAGATTCAGGAAACCAAGCTAGCTTCAGCCTATCTGGTTCAAAGCTCTCTTTAGAGAGAAAAGAGAAGATAAACTCTCAATTTGATAAATGTCCATTGTTGATTAATTGGTTGCTGAAGACAAAGGCTTCAGCTCCTTTTAGTAGTGTGATAAGGGGCAGTTTTGTGTGTTGGGTGGATATCCAACCCAAACATGACTCAACTCCTCAAGCCCTAATTAAACAAGCCTTAAAACTAACTAACTTAAGCCCTAGTTAGCTTAGACAGAAAATAGGCACTAAAGAATGTATTCAGCAAGGAATTTAATTACAAAATGATTCAAATCAGCATAAAATGCGTAGATGCTTGTACACGCGACATGGCCACAAACACGGCCATGTTCAGCCTTAATTATGCCCGTGTTGATCTTCCAAAATGGCTGTCTCCATGACATGACCTCAACATGGCCGTGTTCCTCAGTGACACTGCCCGTGTTCCATAAGACATAACCATGTTCTTGTATGATGTTGTTTTCTGACTTCCTGGCGCTGGGTGCTGGTGAGGTGTCGTGACGCGGGGTTTCTGGCATAACGACGCCTAAAGCTGCTTCAATGTGTGGAGGCTTCCTTGATCCCCATTTGATACCTTGGATCGCATCACTAGGGATAGAGCTTATTGAGAGATTTGTTCTGATTTGAATTGCTTGAGGAGAAGCAAATGCTTAAGTGTAGGGGGATTTGATATTTCCTTATTTTAGCTATAAGTCTTATGCTTTGTTGTTTCATTCTTACCCACATTTGAGTGAATTCGCTTAAATATGGTATTTAAATCCCTACATTTGTGTTAACAGGTACTATTCATATTGTTCAAGCAAAAATGAATGATTATGGGAAATTTATGGAGCAAAGTGCAGAGAAAATAGTGAAGTATGAAGTCCAAACAAGGGACATGTGTGTGCTTGTGTCAAGGTTCCAGAAGTACCTGCTCAAGCTTGCTAAAGAACAAAGTCATTATTGTTAAAGCACACACCCATATTGGATGTCGTGTTAGTCAACCAAAGACCACCCTAAAGTGAACACGCCCTTAGCCAGAGAAGCACGGGCCATGTTGAGATGAACAGGCCCTGAAGACTTAATAGACATGGTTGTGTCTTAGTTTATGTCTGCAATCCAGAATTCCTACTTCAATGACACGCACAGTCCTATAAGTGAACACAGCCCGTGTCTAGCCGGTGTTCAAACTATTGAAGGCTAAACCCTAGGGTTACGAACACTATATATATGAACCTTAAAGGGGAAGTACATGAGGCTTTTGACATCAGAAACAAGGACAACAATCAAACTTTAGAGGTTTTGGAGAGGAAACAAGATAGAGGACTAAACCTTCGAAGGAATTTAGGAGAATGAATTTTTCTTATTTTATCCTTTCTTTTATGTATTCCTTTAGTGCAGTTTTTATTATCATTATGAACTAAATTGTAAAGATCTAGATAGGATGAACCCCAGAGTCGAATTTGTACTCTTCTTCTTTTAATTCAATAAGAATTACATCTTTCCTTTCATAGAATTGTCTATGATTCTTATTTGTTATTGAATTAATAAAGTATGCTATTAATTTAATACCATATTTCAGCTTATAAATTGAGGAATTGTAAATTGAACAAATCACTTATAGGCAATAAGATTTGCATGGAATACTAGAGATAGGATCACATAAGTCTTCTAGTTAGGGTTAACCTTAATACCGAGAATTCACAAAATACAAACTAATGCATTTTTAGGGGTGTTGATTATGAAGAGATTTCAATCAATCAACCTAGGAATAGTTGTCATATTGCTTGAGAAAAAATAGGACATAATTAAGGAATTTCCATCGGTCTAAGCAAGAAATGGTGATCATTGAGTTAAGGTTGGAGGTGCAAGCTAGATTCTAAGGGGGATTCTTATCTAGGTCTGTCTTTCTAATTGATAAACCTTTAGAGTTCATTGCTATTGTTTTCTTGTCTTGCTTATATTAGTTTAATTAAGTAGTTCATTAATTTAGCCACAAATATGAGATTAGATAATAGAAAAAAGGATTAATAATAATAGCTATAGTCCTCGTGGGAACGATATCCGTACTCAATTGAGCTATTCTACAAAATGATAGGTACACTTGCCTAGAATGATTGTAGTATTAATTTAATTGGACACTTTAAATACATCAAGCTATGTTCTAAAAAACTTCCATTAGTCCAAAGGGAGTAGAGTCTATAAGCTCACTAAAACTATCATCAACAAAAGAAAAATGTTCCTTGTATCTTTAGTAAGATCTAGCTACTATAGTAGTTGTTTGCTATCTTACAATTTAATTCATAGCCATTATCTCCAAAAATCCTCAAACCTAGTAGGAATAGGGTTCTGCAAAATTCTTTACATCCTATTTTATCCTTGATATTGTGAAGAATCCATAGTAAAAGATTACAAGAAGTAGTAGTGTTAAGGTGACTGCTAGTCGAGGTAGGAGAGACTGTCTACAATTGAAGAACAACAAAAAAAGATTGGTGGATGAACTACCCACAAGCTTATTTTAATCAATTAAAAAACGCTTTCTAAGCTTATTGTAGACTTGAAACTGAAAGGACTTCAATCTCTATAAAAGTTATAAGTTCTTTTTTTTTTTGAACAACTAGTATAGTAAAATTTATATATTCAGTGGTTTGGTTTGTTAGAAAAAGTAGAGTGTTCTTAAAGTAAAGTGTGTTTAAAGGTTTGAAAATAGTGTATGCTTGAAATTAGTGTATGTTCAAAATTGGTATAAGAGCCTTGTGTATGCTTTGTGTTTAGACACTAGATTTTATTATTATTATTTAATAAAAAAGGGGGTCAGTAGCAAACAAAATTTGGGTACACCTTGTTACCAACTAGGTTTCACGTTTTCCTCTAGCAATCCAATCCAAATGTACTTGAGAAAAAAAATTATATCAAGTTAATCAGTCCTCAGTAGAATATCAAATTTGGGTACATCGTAGTCAACTGCTCTGTCGTCGTGCCGGATCCCTTGAGAGCCTGGACCAACGGCACCAGCTGGCAGAGCTCCTACATCTCCTGAGACATGGCCGCCATCTGGGAAAAAAGCTCTGACATCTGAGGAGGTGCGGGTTCGGAGGGATGGGAACCCTATCCACAGGCCAAGTCCAATAGGCCAGCCTCAGGATCCATGCCATAAACCCGGCCCTTCTTGTTTTTCTCACCAATGACATCGAGCCATATCTCATTGTCGTTGATAGAAGATGAAGAAGACTGTGCTTGGCTGTTAGACTAGTGCCTCTCATACACAGTTTGCATAGATAGAAGCATAAAGTTAATAAGAAATAATAAACTTATAATTAAGATTTTTAAACCTCTTAAACAACTTCCAATTTACTTACATAAGTAGATAGAAGACGAAGAGGACCCAGCCCTTGCTGGCACTGTGCTGGAGGTGACGAAAGACCTTCGGTGCGTTAGGCTCTTTCCCCAACTTGTTACTCTACAAAAAAAAAAACCGTTAGTAAACAAAAATAACTTAATTTTTAAACATATCTTAAATCAAAGAAGGTTTTTAAATAAAAAACTTACTAGCCTTCTCTTGTTTTCGGACATGGTGATTGAATTGCCCCAGTGGTAGGCCTAGCCCTGATCTAAGGATTAGTTCTTCTTGTTCCACTTTGAGACCGCCCTGTACTCTTCGAAGGCTCATTTAATTCTCAGGGCCCCCAGCACAAAAGGTGACAAGCAGTCACCCTTCGACTTCCCCTTCTTGATGTCTTGGAAAGAGGAGCGAATATTATCGCTGCACTTTGTGAGCAAGATCTTACAAATATGGCTCTCAAACTGCGGGTTCCTGATACTTCTCCTTTGTATTAGAAAACAGAAGATTAATGTTAGTGAAATTGAAATTAAGTTAGCTTAAAATAAAATCAATTTAAGTAAGTTGAAATTATTACCTTGAACTTTGTCCACCAGAGTTCCTTCACCTCATCAGGAACAAATATGAGATCGGTCTAGTTGCCCTCATATTTTGACTTATAGATAGTCGAAAGAATGTTAACAGGCTCCTTAGATGGAAGAAAGCTGTACAAAAAAAAAATAAATTCATATCAATAAGAAATAATAAACTTAAAACGATAAAAAAAAAATGAAAACTAGGTATTAGAAAATACTTACTCATTCTTCCCGTATGGCTAGATCTACATTTGACCATCAACCGCTCGAGAGTCGGGCGATGGAGACTCTAAAATACTCAAAGTGGCACATGATGACCCTGTAGCCTCCGACGCTGTGGATCCCAGAGTGGGACCTCCTGATGAGTTCCCTTCATGTGTCACAATGGGCAACGGTGTGCTCGCCAACCCCGGAGTCGGCATAAACAAGGACAAGGTAGGGTCAATCTGAGACACAGCTTACCCTTATCCCTCCTGGAAGACTCGAATGCTGGAGATGACCACTAATTATCGTTTGACATCTGTCATGCAAAAATAATATTAACAATGCAATTATGTATACAATAAAATCACTCACCCTAAATTTTCATAACCCAAACCCTAAACTTAAACCGTAAATCCTTAACCCTAAAAGCTAAAACCTTAACCCCTAAAACCCCTTAATTTTCATAACCTTAACTACTAAACCCTAAACTCCTACATTTTTATAACCTAAACCCCAAACACTAACCCTAGACCCCTTGCATCCTAAACTTAAACCTTAAATCCTAACCCTACACCCAAACCTAAAAACCCCTAAATGCCAAACCCTAACCCTAGACCTTTACATCCTAAACCCTAAACCCTTAAATGCCAAACCCTAACCCTTAAATACTAAACCCCTAAACCAAGACCTTAAACCCTAACCCTAGACCACTTATATCCTAAACCCTAAACCTTAAATCCTAAATCCTAAACCCTAAAACAAAGCCTTAAACTCTAACCCCTAAACACCAAACTCTATCCCCAAATCCTAATGTCCTAACCCCAAACCCCTAAACCTCAAAACCCTAACCCTTAAACACTAAACACTACTCCTTAAACCTTAAACCCTAAAACCCTAACCCTTTAACCCTAAACCCCTGAATATAACTGCTAAACACTAACCCTAAACTATAAATAAAAATTTGAGTTGAGTCTCCCCTAAAACTTGAACATTCTAGGAATTCAAAATTTCACACAAATACACAAAATTACAATTTATTCCATAACTAAAAGTTACATAGTAGTATAGGTAAAAATTATATAGCAATAGAAAAAATTACAAAACTAATTCTATACTGCCATTCAAATAATTAAAAAAAAAATAGATATTCCAGAATCATTCCACATCAAGCATATAACAAAACCTACCTAATATTAACCCGTAACCCTAAACCCCTACCTAAAAACTTTCTACTAATTACACATTACTTCACACTACTTCGTACTACACATTTGGCAACATTAGAGTTAAACTAGATTAGATATTATATTTCATATTAATGTGTAACCAACGCTTGATAGGTTAATTTAGTAACCAATGCTTGTTAATTTTGTCCAACACTAGATTAAAACAAAGCTAGAGGCAAGAGGTACAAATGGATATTAATTTAATAAAGAAAACTCAGACAAGAAAAGGATATTGAACCTACCTCAATGAGCTATAAATTGAAAAACTGAACCGATAGGATGAAAGCTGAGGTTGACCACCAGAAAACCCAACTACCGCCACCAAGAATGGTGCAAAAATGCCTCAGGCTGAGAGGGAAAAGAGAAGATAGAGAAGAGCTTGAAAATGTTGAAAAATGAGAATGGTAGCGGCGGGTTCACGAGGAAGAAGAATAACAGGTTTTCTCATGGATTATTTCCTTGAGAAACACCCTAGAAAATTCAAAATTTAAGTGAAATGGTATGTTGACATTTCTCATAGTCTTTCTCATAGAAATTTTCACGGATTTACTATTCATGTGAAAGTCCTTGAGAAACGTTAATATTTCTCACAGATCAATTTTGTGAGAAAAGTGAACATATTAATGGGAACAATTGGGACTAGATTTCTCACGGATTTCCTCACGGACATACTTGACCGTGAGAAATTCTGTGAGAACTTCTCAACAGTCACATTCAGTGAGAAAATCTGTGATAAATCGCAATATTTTCTCACAAAATTTTAGTCTGTGATAAAAGTCCATGACTAATACACATTTTTCTTGTAGTGTTTGAACAAATTTTTTTTTTTTCCTTTACTTAGCATAGATTCATAAAGGTGATAGAGAATTACCTAGAAGAAAGGAGACAAAGGATTACCCACACACTAGTTTTGAAATTTAACAAAATAAAACCTACCTAAAGGAAGAGAATGCAGCCTTGCCAACCAAACCCACTTGAATGCCACTACAAGCCACTGGAAAACGCCTCACACCGCCGAAGTTTAAAGCTTGAAGAAAATGGAGAAGGAATCTCGGTCTCTCGGAGAAAGGAAAGGGAGGAAATGAAATCGGAAAGAGGGAGAAGGGAAAAGATATTTTGGAGGATTCCAACAATATTTCCATTACCGTTGGAATTCGATCCAAATCCAAATTCCATTACTGTTGGAATTAAACAATGGCAGAGGCAAGACCTGAGGAACAGTGGTGCAATTATTTAGATTTAGATAATTTATACATGAAATATTGAACTTTAAAGGATTTCTTTGCAAATGTTTTACTTATTAAAATAGAATCATAATTTTTTAAATTTACGCATGATTAGTCAATATAGGATTAGATCTTTTCTTAATCAATTTGACATTTAGAGCCTTGACAATATAATATGTTGCTACCAAGCCTACAAAAATAGAAATAAAATATAAATAATAACAATATGTTAGAGAAAATTAGATATGTGGCACCAAGATGAGGCACGTATATCTCGCTTTTCTTTAAGACAATTCACACCTCTCGTAGGTGATTCTTAGTATCTCCACCAAGTACAACGAGTTCTAGACGTGTTGTCTCCAAGATACAATAGCCAAGTGACCACACTATTTATCCTCCAATATTCTGCACAAATAAGAGGAAAGGGACTCTTTCCAACACCCTTATCTACCCAAGTATTTACTCACATATAGCACAACACTTAAGCATGAATACACACACAAGGTAGAAGGATTGCACCTCCTCTTATTGTGTCTAGATGCACAAATATATAGAAGAGGTAGAGACTCATTGGCTTCTAGCCGCTGGGCACAAATCAAGGAATATAATTCCTTGATCAAAGATCAAAATAATGGCCACTTAAAAGCAATAAAGGGTGAAACAAAATCAGCCCCAAAATAGCTAATATTATTGCTTTAAATAGCTTAACTAATCAGCCTTTAATATTGCAAAATGAAAGCCATACACGCATGGCCTTTATGGCTGAATCAATTAGCTTTAAGATATAATATAATATAGTCAAAAAAGGCTTCAATATCTTCAGCCAAATATAAGGGATATTATTGTTGGCCTAAAGTCAAATAATCAATGCATTCCCAAATAAATATATTTGTATTTTATAAAAATACGAACAATCCCCCACTTATTTTTATAAAAATAAATACATAAACACAAACATTTAGACACTTGGGTAGAGATAGACTATTATCCACAATGTTTTCAAAACTGACAGGATCAGCCGGTTCAACTGGTCGGACCGGTACCCGATTTGAGTTTAGGCTCAGTTTAGAGGTTAAAACNTATTATTGTTGGCCTAAAGTCAAATAATCAATGCATTCCCAAATAAATATATTTATATTTTATAAAAATACCAACAATCCCCCACTTATTTTCATAAAAATAAATACATAAACACAAACATTTAGACACTTGGGCAGAGATAGACTATTATCCACAATGTTTTCAAAACTGGACGGGATCAGCCGGTTCAACTGGTCGGACCGGTACCCGATTTGAGTTTAGGCTCAATTTAGAGGTTAAAACTGGTGAGGCGATTAAACCGGTAAAAATCAGTGTGAACCAGAAAAACTAGTGAACCGGTACCGATTTTCAATTACCAGCTGGTTCACAAAACATTTTGTATCCTTCAAAACACTGCCGTTTTGGAAGGTTGGCCCTCCTTCCTCGATTCCTCCCTCGAGTTTATTCTTTTTTCATTTTCCCAAATCCCTTATGAAATCTCACTCTCTCACTCTCCCTCATTCTATTAGCATACAACCTTGTTGGCTTTGTTTGCTATCTACCGGCGAAATCCTCTTTTCGGCGCCAGTGAGGTGAGTCCAAATCTATTTTTGTTTCTTTCTCATCTTTTTGCAATCAAAGGCTGGTGGAGTGGAGGATTTGGGTATGGAGTGTGGATTGGAATCTTAGTTGCCTCTGGATTTTCTGTCGTTCCGGTGCCATCTTTTACTTGGAGAAACAAATTTGAACTCTCTGGAAGCGGGATTACAAAGGTTGGTTTGGTCATAAATTTATAGACTGCAGTGGTGTTTTCTAATTATCTAATGCAATATGTTTCATTTTAAAAGTTTCTTTTTCCCCTAAGAAATTTGCCACAAAGAGCAAATATGATCATTGAAACAATTAATATTTATTCAACGTTTTGCATATTCTGAAGGTATCATGATTATGTTGCAGAAAATGGCTGTCAAATTGGGTTCAAGTGTAGTTGGGAGAGGGGAAACATGCAAAAATGGAGAGGAAAGGAAAATATGTGCACATCTATTAGGTATATGACTGATTAAAAGAAATAAGTAAAAATTGGAAAGAAGACAATTTTCCTTTGTGGTGTTTGACTTTTATTCTTTCTCCACTACAAGCATAAGAAAAGAAAGTGGTACCTTTTACTTTTGTCCTGCTTTTCCATCCTTCTGTGAAAAAATAGTCCTTTGTGTAATTGTTTCACTTTTGATATGTTACATTGCTGTCTTTCGTGGAGCATTACAATAGTTTGGTTGTTATTATCTTGGGGAACTTCCAAAAACAAAATCTTTAACTTATCTCTAACAATGAGTTTTGAACACAAATACACATATACAATGTTCACAAGTGATTTTGTTGACCTTCTGATAGAATATGCAGGGCGCAATTCATTATAGAATCTTATGCAATAATAGCACTACGAATGGAATGGATTACTTATATTCATATAATTAATTTCCAGATTTTGTTGTTGGATTTTGACATTACAGGATGATAGCAGGAGAGTGACATCCACATTATTTCCATCATTGAGTTCCATGTTAAGAAGAAAAAAAGATCATGGTAATTATTTCTCTCATCAGCCCATCATTTAACTTCTATGCTAATCAATGATGAAAAAAATATCTAAAAAATGTATAAGGATGAGAATGTTAATGGGACTTACCCAAATCAAAGTCATAAATAGCTTTAGAACATTCTAAAATTCCATCATTTAAAGATCATGGAATTTATTTAAAAAATTGAGGGACTTGACAGATTTTTTTGTGCTTCATCATCCATGTTTTCTTCTTTGTGAATCTTTAAGATTGGAAAAAGCTTTGACTAAACTGGTCCAATTGGTCCGACCGATCATTTTTTGCCACACCAGTTCGCTTACCGGTCTAGTTTTTAAAACATTGATTATTCATAGTAGAGGTAGGATTGCCTTAAACATCTACTTAGTTAAAAATATATATACTTGTTCCAAAGCTAGTAATGGTCTATTGCCTTGAACTATGATTGCTTAAGGGAGACAAGATATATATCTTACACATAATAATCAGATGCAATATAAAGTCTTAAGCCCGCACATTAAATCAGCATTTGTGCATTATCCTGGTTTCATGTGTATTATTCGAGAATTAAGCCTTTATTCTCATAGAAGCAGCCCCACTTCGCAATNTATATACTTGTTCCAAAGCTAGTAATGGTCTATTGCCTTGAACTATGATTGCTTAAGGGAGACAAGATATATATCTTACACATAATAATCAGATGCAATATAAAGTCTTAAGCCCGCACATTAAATCGGCATTTGTGCATTATCTTGGTTTCATGTGTATTATTCGAGAATTAAGCCCTTATTCTCATAGAAGCAACCCCACTTCGCAATTGTGACACCCCACTTTTAAGAGCTACATAATTCATTAAGAGTTTAAGAAAATTCATCCTCCATCATTTTGCAAGATAGATATACCTACATCTTAGGGGTGATTTTTTTTTTTTAGAAGAACATTCTCTTAAATATATGGTGTATCCCACACTTATAACTTACTCTATGATTTTTTTTTNTTCCCTTTGAACATAGTTTTTAGTATCTCTGATCACTAGGTAGGGTGTCATCATAAGTAGTATATTTTTCTTAGTGCTTTAACCCCATCCCCCTTGATGTATTCCAAACATTTTCTCTAGTTAGAGATTTTGTTAATAGATCCACAAGATTATCCTCTGATCTTATATAACTGACATGTATGGTACCATTATTTATGTAAGATCTCACAATATTATGTTTCATCCTAATAGGTTTGGATTTACCATTGTAGTAATGGTTTTGTATTTCACCAATAGTAGTAGTACTATCATAATATATCAATATAGGAGGTATTGGTTTTTCCTAAATAGGAATTTGATACAATAAATCTCTCAACCAGCTAGCCTCATCATTAGTTACTGCTAGAGCAATAAGCTCAGCTTCCATGGTTGAGTTCGCAATTACTTGTTGTTTCTTGGATTTCCAACAAATTGCACAACCACCCAAAGTAAATATATAACTAGAAGTACAAATAGAGACCCCTGATGCATTGTAATCAACATCAACATAAGCTTCAACCACAACTGAATATCTTTTATAAAAAAAACCATAATTTTTAGTACCACACAAATATCTCAAAATATGATCAACTTCATACCAATGTTCTATACGTGGTTTACTAGTAAATCTACCCAGTAGTCCAATTACAAATGTAATATCATATCTTATACAATCAGTTAAATAATAAAGACTCCTAACAATGCTAGCTTATTCCTTGTCTCACAATAAATCTATCCTCCATAGTAGGATATAAATTAACATTAGCAGATAAAGGAGTTAGGACATGCTTAGCATTTTTATAACCAAACTTATTCAAAAGTTTCTCTACATAATAGGATTGATCAAGAAAAATTGCATCATGCATTCTAATAATTCTCATGCCAAGAATAACATTTGATTCACAAAAGTCCTTCATGCTAAAAATATTATGAAGCAAATTATTAGTACCTTCTATAATAGATAAACTTGTACAAAAAATTAACAGATCATCTACATACAAGCTAATAATAACATGAGAATTATTAACAGATTTGAAATATAAACATTTATCACATTCACTAGATTTAAAACCATTTTTAAGCATTCATAAATCAAATTTCTCATGCCATTGTTTAGGTGCTTGTTTAAGTTCATACAAAGACTTAGACAATCTGCATACCTTATTCTCTTGGCCTTCTAAAACAAATCCTTCAAGTTGTTGCATATATATCTCTTCATCTAAATCTCTATTCAAAAAAGTTGTCTTTACATCTATTTGATGAATATACATATTAAGAAATCCAAATACTCTTTTTGAGTAAAACCTTTAGCCACCAACCTGGCTTTGTATTTATCTATAGTATCATCAAGTTTCAAATTTTTTCTTAAAACCCATTTACAACCAATGGCTAGACAACTAGGAAGAAAATCAACTAATTTCCATGTTCTATTAGACATAAGAGAATCTATTTCATCATTTATTGCTTCTTTCTAGATAATAGAATCATGTGATGCTAAAACTTCTTGCAAAGAACTTGGAGTATCTTCCACATTATAAATTATATAGTCAGGACCAAAGTCTTTTTCCACTCTAGCTCTTTTACTCCTTCTAGGCTCTATTTCAAAATTTCTTTCTACATGTAAAGAAGTAGAAGAATGAAGTTCATTTTCATTTAAAATTTCTTGACCCCTACTACTTTTAAGATTAAAAGGAAATTTATTTTCATAAAAAATAACATCACTTGATTCTATAATCACATTGTGTTCAAGATCAAAAAATTTATATGTTGTACTATTCAAAGTATAACTAACAAAAACACAAGTAGAAGCTTGAGCACCCAATTTAGATCTTTTCAGATCTACAATCCTCACATAAGCTAAACAACTCCAAATTTTAAAGTAACTCAGATTAGGCTTATACCTTTTCCATAACTTGAAAAGTGTTTTAAAAAATTGTTTGTGAGGAACATGATTAATAACAAAACAGCCAATCAAAATAGCTTCATCCCAAAAACTATATGAAGCACCAGAATGTAAAATCATGTAATTCATAAGATTAATACGACTTCTATTTTTACATTCGGTGACTCCATTAGAAGCAGGCCAATAAGGAAAAGTAACTTCATGAAAAATTCCTCAACTTTGAATAAAATTATTCAATTCATTTGATTCATACTCTCTTTCTTTATCACTTCGAAATCCCTTTATTTTCTTTCCAAATTGATTTTCAACTTTATTTAGAAAAATTTTTAATTTCTCAAAAGGTTCACTTTTATTTGCCATCAAATATACATAAGTATATTTTAAAAAGTCTTCTATAAAAGTGATAAAATACATTTTTCCTCCATGAGTTAAAACAACATCAAATTCACAAATATCAGTATGAATCAAATCCAAAAATTTAGAATCTCTTGTAACACTCTTGGAGGATCCTCTTGTGGCTTTTGACAAAGTACAAAAATCACATTTTTCAAATTCTTTGTTAAGTTAGGAATTAATCCTAAGTTACTCATCTTTTGTACATATTTGCTATTTATATGATATAAATGCTCATGCCAAAAATTAAAAGAAGAAAGCATATAAACATAACTTAAAGGCATATTATTCATGTCAACATTCAACTTGAACATACCATCACTATCATACCTTTTGCCCACAAACATCTCATTCTTAGTAATTACATATTGATAAGATTCAATAGTTTGTTTGAAGCCAACCTTATTGAGATATGAAGAACTAAGATTCTTCCTCATTTTGGGAGTATAGAGCACATTCTTGAGAGTGAGTACACACCCATAAATAAAGCTCAATTTCACATCACCTTCACCCAAAATTTTAGCGGTATGGGCATCACCAAGCATTATTTCCTTGCGATTCTCATAAGGTTTGAACACCTTGAACCAATCTTTGTCAAAGCAAATGTGCCTAGTAGCACCAGAATCAGCCCACCAACCCTTAGGCCATTCAAGTATGTTAATTTCAGTAATCATAGCCACAAGTGACTCTTCAGTAATGTTGGCTTGAGGATTAGGCCCATGTTTCAGGTATCTACAATTTTTTGCAAAATACCCATGTTTGCCACAAACAAAACATGAAATAAGTTGTAAAGGTGGTTCATTTTTCTTTTAGCTAAAGTTGCCCTTGTTTTGATATGAGCTTTTTTGTATGATTTTTTCATCCCCTTCTTATATGGCTTCAAAATAACATTTTGATTCTGACTTTTGGACAAAGAGTCACTGGTTCCAAGAGCATGGACCTTGGTGGTAGTTGTGGAACTACCATTTTTGTTTTGAGTCATGAGCATTTCTTAGCTTCTAGCTTCTTCCTTCACTCTAATGCGAGTAGATTATCTTCTATTTTTATGCCTTCAGATCTCACTTCATGTGCAAGCATTTGGAACTCTTGAGTTTTCTCCATAATAGAACAATTATTCACCTTTTCATAAGGAAAGAAACAAATTGCAACATACTTCTTTGCACCAGCATCCTTTGTATCATATTTTTTTTTTTGCAAGGGACTCTAAATTTTCTTTGTAATGAAGTAAGTCCTTTCATAATAATCATAAAATTCATCAGATAAACAATTAAGTAAATAATAGCGACAATGGAATTCATCATTCTCCTACTTTGCTATTTTTTCATCATGTCACTCTTTNCATGTCACTTTTTTTTTTTTTTCACTCATCTCATCAATGAATGTCTTCTTAGGATTTTAATCAAAGAGAACATAAGACACCTTCAAAAGGTTCAAGTAGAAAAGAACCTTTCCCTTCCAATGATTTAACACCATCCAAATGCCACAGTTTGGAGAAGTGGTCTTCACAAGAGTTGAAGTTTTATGTCTCAGCTTTCCAATTGTACTAGTTTTGGGACCATACGATACCTAAAGCTCAAGTTATGACCCAATCTCTTCATACAGGTCATGATCCAGTGACAGCATCTCTGCTCTAACTTCTAGGATAAATATGACGTGCTGAGCATCCGAATTAGCTTTGGAGCTTTGAATCAAAGTTATAGAGAATTCTCTCAACTTTTCTGCAAGGTAAGATTCAAGATTATCATATATAGAACTCAAGTTATACTCGAAATATAAAGATAGTGTAAAATTTTCAGTAATGCTAAAAAACACAATTAAGCCTAATTGGAACCCAACTAATGAAATGTGGCCCAAGCCCAATTCAACCCAAAAGAGGTTTAAGAAACTAAAAATGAGAGTTAACTACTGAATAAAAAGTGTGTTTATCAAATTCCCCCACACTTAGCTTTTGCACGTCTCAGGCAAACTTAGAACTTCAAAACTAGGAAACAAGAAAAACAAACAAACTAACTAAAAAACTAAGACTCACTTCCCAATGATATTTAAGAAATGTACAAGTTCACAAGCAAGAAGAGCAATCAAGGATTCAAGGGAGTTTAAGCATTAGTGAAATAAAATTTCTTCACATCCCAAACCAACAAACAAGGTAGCTTCAATTGAAAGGCATGAGTCAAGAATGATAGTTCCTCACAAGATATACTCTCAATCCCTCAAGTGTTTAGAAAGTAAATATTCACTCAATGAAACTCATGAAGAAATGCACTACCATAAGCTTGTTTATCTTCTACTTCTCCACTACTCAAACACATGCACACACAAATCAAGAGAACTTTATTCAAGGTTGTAATAGGGCCAAGGTAAAGGAGTGAAACAATATGGATATAACAAGCTAAGTATCCTAAGAGAATAAAAGAGCAATAAGGAGGAATTCAAATGACAAACATGAAATTTTTTCCCAACTTCCTTGTATGTAAAACATATTCTTCTTTCTTTTCACATATTCCTTCCTTTTTTCTTTTCTTTCACAACCTTTTCATATCATAATTGACTTTTTTTCACAATTATTCTTTTTCTTCTAATTTTTTTTTTAAAAAATAATTGGCTCTTTTTCTTTCTTTATTTCACCAAACACTTTGTAAATTGCACATCAACTTTCAAAACCTCCACACTTGAACTATTAGTTGCCCACAAGAAACCAATGCTATCTTATTCCCTAAGGTAGGGTAAAAACATGATTTTTTTGCATAGACATAGGCAAATAATGAGCTAAGACAAATGATAGGCAAATAGGCTCAAGGGGGTTAAACAAAGGAAAATGATGCAAGGTTGGCTATTTGGCAAAGTAGCTAAATCAAGAAAGAATGCATCAATCACGTTCATGTACACAAGTGAAAATGTAGCCTAAAAAAGAATCAAAGCAAGATTTAAAGTAATCAATATCCATATGTGAAAATCACACAATAAAGAAAAGAATGACACAAATGCTAAATTCATCCATAAAAATGCTCAAAATCTCACAAGGCATGCATCTATCAACTTAATCACCAATCCAACATCAGAAACTAAGCATATGAAATTAAGGAAGGAAAACAAATGATTCAATCATATAAACCTTGAATTGCAATTGCTTCAAACTTAAAACTTCACAAATCCTAAAATATCATTAGAAGACAATTAAAAATAGAAAAATCAATAAGACAATTAAACAGAAAATAGCAACATAAACAGAAACAACAAAATAAATAGAAACATAAAACAACAACATAAACAGAAAAACAGAATGTAAACCTGTCCCACACTTAAATTTTGCATTGCCCTCAATGTAAAAGCTTCAAAAGCAGCAACATTTCTCAATTATCATCAATCAAACAAGGACAAGTAAAATAAAAGAGAGAGAAGAAACATCCGTATCAAGTGAGGTAGATGACTTCTTGCAAATGGACCTCCTCCACTATGTCCTCTTGAACTCCCTCATAGAATGGTTTGAGGCAATGTCCATTAATTTTGAAAACCTTGTTAGTGTCCTCACTTGTAATCTCCACCTCACCTTAAGGAAAGACTGTAGCGACTACAAATGGACCAAGCCACCTAGAACGGAGCTTGCTGGGCATGAGTTTCAAGCAAGAGTTATAAAGGAAAACTTTTTGGCCAATGGAGAACTCCTTCCTTAGCAACATCTTATCATAAAAAATCTTGGTCTTATCCTTGTAGATTCGGGAGTTCTCATAAGCTTCCAACAGAAGCTCTTCAAGCTCTTGGAGATGGAGCTTCCTTTGGGATCTGGCTTAGCTCAAGTCAAGGTTGCACTGTTTTACTGCCCAATATGTCTTGTGTTCAATCTCTACTAGAAGGTGGCATGTTTTACAAAAAGACTATCCGGTAAGGAGACATCCTAATGGGTGTCTTGAAAGTGGTCCTGTAAGCCCAAAAAACATCCTCAAGTCTCAGGCTCCAATCCTTCATATGAGGTTGGACAGTTTTCTCAAATATCTGCTTGATCTCTCTGTTGGAGACTTCGGCTTGCCCATTGGTCTGAGGGTGGTAAGGCGTGGAAACCTTATGCACAACTCCATATTTCTTCACCAAAGCCTCCATGCTCCGGTTGCAAAAGTGTGAGCCTTGATCACTGATGATAGCCCTCAGAATGCCAAATCTGCAAAAAATGTGTGGCCTAACAAGATCTACAACAACTTTAGAATTATCAGTCTGAGTGACTTTTGCCTCCACCGATTTGGATACATAATCAACAATTAACAATATGTAAACAAAACCAAAAGAAACAAGAAAAAGGTCCCATAAAATTAATACCTCATATATAAAAAATATCACAAAACAGTAAAGACTACTAGGGCATCTCATTTCTATGAGAAATATTCCTTGTTCTCTGACACTGCTCACAAGACTTACAAAACACATATGCATCCTAAAATAGGATAACCCAATACAATCCAGAGTCCAAGACTTTCCTAGCAATATGCTGAGGCCCAAAATGCCCACCACATGCAAATGCATGGTAAAAACTAAGGACAGACTGAAACTCATGATTAGGCACACATCTCCTAATAACTTGGTCACTACAAAACTTCCAAAGGTAGAGATCATCCCACACATAATATTTAGACTCACTTCTCAGTTTATCAGTCTGAGCCCTAGTAAAACATGCAGGAAAGACACCAACAACCAAGAAATTTACCATATCTGCAAACCAAGGAGAAGCGATCTTACAGCTGCTCATCAGGAAAACAATCATGGATGGGAAGAGCATCCAAGACTCTCTCAATCTTGCTTAGGTGATCAGCCACCAGGTTTTCTGTTCCACTCTTATCTCAGATCTCTATATCAAACTCCTGGAGTAGCAACATCCACCTTATCAATTGTGGCTTGGCATCAGGTTTTTTCAAAAGAAACTTCAAAGCTTCATGATCAGAAAACACCACAGCCTTATAATCAATCAAATAGGATCTGAACTTATCTAATGCAAGCATAATAGCTAAAAGTTCTTTTTCTGTGGTTGTGTAGTTTGCTTGAGCAACATCAAAAGTTCTCGAAGCATAGTAGACCGCATGGAAAACTTTGGTCACTCTCTATGCCAAGACAACTTCCAAAGCATAGTTAGACGCATCACACATTAGCTTAAATGGGAGAGTCCAATCAGGTGACTGAATGATGGGATACTAGTCAAAGCTTCCTTCAGACAATTGAAGGCTTCCTTGCATTTTTGGTCAAACAAAAACTCCACATCCTTTTGTAGAAGGCTGGACAGCGAAATGACAATTGTGCTAAAGTCACGGATAAAGCGCCGGTAGAATCCTGCATGACCAAGAAAAGAACAAACTCCTCACACGCATGTGGGGTAAGGTAAACAAGTAATGACATCTATTTTCGCAGAGTCTACCTCAACTCCCTTGCTAGACACTACATGACCTAAAATTATACCATGCTCTATCATAAAATAACATTTCTCAAAATTTAAAACAATGTTAGTTTCAATGCATCTATGTAGCACTCTAGACTAACTATCCAAACAGGAATCAAAAGAAAAACCATAAATAGTAAAATCATCCATAAAAACCTTCATGCATTCCTCTAGAAAGTTAGAGAAAATACTTACCATGCGTCACTGGAAGGTACCAAGGGTGTTGCAGAGGCTAAAAGGCATCCCCTGGTAAGCAAAAGTGTCGAAGGGACAGGTGCAATGTGGATCTAAGAGTAGCCAATATAGCCATCCAAGAAGTAGTAATGTGATTTCCTAGCTAATTACTTTAACATCCTATCGATGAAAGACAGGGGGTAATGATCCTTCCTAGTGGCTTGGTTGAGCCCCTATAATCAATGCAGACTTGCCAACTGTTCTACACTCTGGTAGGGATTAACTCATTATTCTAGTTCGCCACCATTGTAACCTCATATTTCTTTGGGATAACCTGCACCGGGCTCACCCAGTTGTTGTTAGATATGGGATAAATGATGTTGACCTTTAGTAGTTTGGTCACCTCTTTCTTCACCACGTCTAGAATCAGAGAGTTCAGTCTCTTCTGTGGTTACCTCACTAGTTTAGCTTCATCCTCAAGTAGTATCCGATGCATGCATGTAGAGGAGCTAATACCAAGAATATCCGCAAGAGTCCAACCTATAGCTCTCTTGTGCTCTCTTAGAATCTGTAGCAATCTTTCATCTTGCTTAGGAAGTAGGTCATTTGCCACAATTACAGGAAATTGCTCATCCTCTATCAAAAATGCATACTTCAGATGCTCAGACAAATACTTTAACTCCAATTTCGGTAGCTGCAATATAGAGGGAAGTAATCTAGGAGGCTGCAATGTCTCTGTGAACTGAATCTCCTCATAATCTGCACAGTCTGTAGAAACATAATCACCATCTCTCAAGAATGCAGAAATCTCAGTACACACAGCACATATCATGTCATCATCATAATCAGCACGTGAGTGGCACTAAACAGAATCCACAAAACCAACATAATCAGGAAAATCAACACACAACTCAGTGTAGACATCCTCAATTAAATCATCAATCACATCGATATGAAAAACATAATGCTCGTCTATGGGATGCTTCTTAGTATAAAAAATATTAAACTGAATAACAGAATCACCAAACTCCATAGATAGAGTTCCTACATGCACATCAATATTGGTCCTTACTGTTTTGAGGAATGGTCTCCCTAGAATGAGTGGAGCCTTGCTAGATTGTAGCTCCCCCTCCATCTCCAAAATATAGAAATCAGCAAGAAAGATCAACTCATCAACCCTTATTAACACATCCTCAATTAATCCAGCTGGATATGCACTGCTCCTATTAGCTAACTGAATCACAACACCAGTGACATTCAAGAGTCCAAGTCCAAGATAACTAAAAACAGATATTGGCATTACATTAATGGAAGCACCTAAATCTAGCATGGCATGCTCAAATATGTAATTTCCTATGATGCACGGAATTGCAAAAGTCCCTGGATCCTTGCATTTATGAGGCATAGGTTGAATGAGGCTGAAACATTTTGGCTCATGCTGATTCTCTTATTACCCTTCAGCCTCCTCCTCTATGTGCATAATTCCTTAAGAAACTTGACATATTTTGAAATTTACTTGATTGCATCCAGTAATGGAATGTTGACTCCCACTTTCCTGAAGGTCTCAAGAAGCTCTCTATCATTCTCAGCCTCATCTATCTTTCTAGACTTAGTGGGTTTCCGTGGGAAGGGAAGAGCTACTATAGGCCTCTTACTCTCAGATTCTAAGGCTGCTGTGTTAGGAACTAATTTCTCTACCAGTTGTTGCTTGCTTGCAGGTTGAGGGTCAGTTGGTATTGACACAGATTTTTCAGACCTCAGTATAATGGCACTCACATTCTTCCCGTTTGGATTGGGAATTGTTTGAGAAGGAAGTTTGCCAGAACCTTGGGACTGCAACTGACTCACTAAAGATGCTAATTGTCCAATCTGGGTTTCTAAATTCTGAATGGTGGCCTCTGTCCTCTGATGGAACTGAATGTTGTTAGTGGCCATCTGCTTTACCAACTCCTCAAATGAAGGCTCAGGTTTTATGGCTAAAGGACTGGCTTGTTGCATAGACTGTTGAAATGGTTGCCTGTTTGGTTAAAATTGTTTGTTGCTTGGGCCTGCATTGTATCTAGGTTGCTACGGCTGGTAGGTCTGGCCAAAATTGTCACCATACCTCAAATTAGAGTGATCCTTCCAACCAGGATTGTATGTGGGAGAGTGAGGGTCATATCTGGGTTGTTGCTGGTAAGGTCTGCCAAGAAAAACGTCAGCAACTACTTCATTGTTATCTTGGAGAGTAGGGCACTGATCCGTTGGATGATTGACTAAGGAACAAATGCTACATAATTGGGCAGGAGCTAGAACTTATGCATGTCCCATGGCAAACTGTCTAACTAGGGAGGTTAGTTCCTCCAAACAATTATCCATTCTCTGTTGGTCTACCATCTGCACCTTGTTCATTCCCCTGATTGAGGTAACTATTTGTGTGCTAAATTATTGTGCATTGGCTGCCATATTGGCTATTAACTCTCTTGCAGCCGCAAGGGTCTTGTTTACAAAGGCACCTGCAGAAGCAGTATCCACCATGCTCTGATCCATAGGAAAAAATCCTTCGTAGAAGTACTAGATGAGTAATTGATCACTAATTTAGTGATGAGAACAACTTCCAT
>QAOA01008202.1:230907-284388 GCA_003255065.1 Cercis canadensis | reverse complement strand
TTATCTTGGAGAGTAGGGCACTGATCCGTTGGATGATTGACTAAGGAACAAATGCTACATAATTGGGCAGGAGCTAGAACTTATGCATGTCCCATGGCAAACTGTCTAACTAGGGAGGTCAATTCCTCCAAACAATTATCCATTCTCTGTTGGTCTACCATCTGCACCTTGTTCATTCCCCTGATTGGGGTAACTATTTGTGTGCTAAATTATTGTGCATTGGCTGCCATATTGGCTATTAACTCTCTTGCAGCCGCAAGGGTCTTGTTTACAAAGGCACCTGTAGAAGCAGTATCCACCATGCTCTGATCCATAGGAAAAAATCCTTCGTAGAAGTACTAGATGAGTAATTGATCACTAATTTAGTGATGAGAACAACTTCCATGGAGTTTCTTGAATCTCTCCCAGTACTCATGCAGTGTCTCTCCATTATTTTGTCTTATGCCATATATGTCTTTCCTTATAGCAGCAGCTCTTGAAGCAAGAAAAAGTTTTTTGAGGAAGAACCTCTTCATCTTATTCTAGCAGGTGATGATGGCTGGCTACAAGCAGTATAAGCAATCCTTTGTTGCTCCATCTAATGATAAAGGGAAGGCCCTCAACTTGATATGCTCGTCCAGGATTCCTTGTTGTTTCATGGTAGAACATACTATATGAAACTCTTTCAAGTGCTTGTGAAGGTTCTCACCTGCAAGTCTATGAAACTTGGGAAGCAAATGTATTAATCCAGATTTTAGCTCAAAGTTAGCATTCAAGTCAAGATATTGAATACACATAAGTTGATAATTGTCATCAGGAGCAGCCAATTCCTTAAGAGTTCTAGCTATAACATGCATATTATTGTCAGCCATATTAACAACAGGATTCATGTTATTGTCAGCCCTATTAACAATAGGATTATCAAATATTATTCTCCTAGAGTTCCTCTGCAGGGTATAAAAAGTTTTATCAACTTCAGAATCTAATTCACACAATTCACTACAAGAGGACCTAGTCATGCACTAAGAGAACACAAAAATGCACTAAAACAGAAACACACAAAATGCACTAAACAGAGACAAAAACGCAACAATTTAAGGCTAGTTAAGGTATCTAAACATATTTAAAAAAATGTGAGACCACCACAAAATGAAAGCTAAGACAAAATGCAACTCAGAAATCAAATAAAAAATCTTCAAAAGTTGAAAAAGTGGTCAAAATAATGGAATTTGGCCAAAATAAGGTGGAGCTCAAGGAAAAATGCTAAGTTATGATTGTTAGGCCATTTTTCTTCAACTGACCAATTGTTAGGTCATTCTGAGCTAAAAAATCAATACCAAATTTTGAAAATTTGCCTAAAATTGTTTGTTTTCGCCTTAAACCACCAAGGTAGAGTAACAAAAAGGGACTTTTGCAGCAATCAACAAAAAGGGTTAATGAAGGGATCAATGAAGGGTTAGCAGTCAATTACACTCCTAATAAGATTGATCAAAACTAGAATAATCCCTGGCAACAGCGCCAAAATTTGATGAGCTGCCGAGGCTATCAAATTAATCAATTTATATCCGGTTCATCAAAACTACTTGCAACATAAGGAAATACTGAGTCGAACCATAGGACCACTCTAATTAGGGAATCAAATTAGGGAGTTTAACTAATAGGGAGTTTATTTTTGCATAATTAATCAACAAAAACTAATTGAAAGTGGTAAATCGAATTAAGGAAAACAACCAATCTAGGGAATTAACTAATCTTGATTTTAATCCATCCTTGATTACATAGAAGTCATTCAATCATTAACCTAATTCTTGGCCTTAGATTAAATCAAGAAGCCTCAAGGTGATCTATAGATCAATTACTGGATAAGCATCCAGAATTCGATTAAATAGGATTCAACAAATTAAGCATCCACTAATTCTAAATTAAGTCTAGAATCCAACCGAGCTTAAACAATTCATCAAAAGCTTTGAAATATTGTTTAATCTTTATAATCCTCTTTTAACATATGAAATTAAGCAATTATCATATGAACAATTAACCAACCAAATTTAAGCAACTGAATCAAAATTAAATTAAAAGGAAGGAAATAAACTTGATTAACAATTGAATGTAAGAACAATTAAAGTAGAATCTCATAATTAATAATCAGAACAGTCAAAACTTAGATTAATTTAAATGATCAGCCCTCCATGAACATGAAGGAATGATCTATTATAGAAAAGACAAAGAAAACTACTAGAGAGAAAAGAGGCAAAGGAAAACTGCATAGAATGGGAATGAATGACCTATGGATGCCTCTTTTCTTACTTAAAACTATCTAAATTACTTACACACCAAGATTATCCCTAGGTTAGAATTAATCTCCTAGGCCTTAGCTCTAATTGGGCACTGGTTTTTCCTTAATTGGGCCTAGGATGAGAAAGTTAGGCCCAATTTACTCTTAATAGCTCTCTAGACTCATTAGTTGACTTTAAGGGGAAATAACACCATCCAAACGCCATATTTTGTAGAAGTGGTCTTCACAAGAGTTTAAGCTTTATGTCTCAGCTTTCCATTGGTACCATTTTTGGGCCCATACGATACTGAAAGCCCAAGTTATGGCCCAATCTCTATATAAGGGTTAGGATCCAGTGATAACATCACTACTCTAACTTTCAGGATAAATATGACCTGCTAGACATCTGAATTAGTTTTGGAGCTCTGAATAAAAATTGTAAATAATTCTCTCAGCTTTCCTTTAAGATAAGATTCAAGATTATTAGATGTCTAGAACTCATGTTATACTCGAAATACAGAAACAGTGTAAAATTTCCAATAATGCTGAAAAATACAATTAAGCCCAATTGGAACCCAATTAATGAAATGTGGCCCAAGCCCAATCAATTCAACCCAAAAGAAGTTTAAGAGACTAAAAATTAGGGTTAACTACTGAATAAAAATTGTGTTTATCAATTTGGCAGAAATCATCAATATTTCAAAATGTCCCTAATTGTGTAATTGTTTTCCAAAACCTCAAAGTTTGTTTAGATGAGATATTTGTAGAGTGAATTGTATTTTTTGAGTGTATTTGAAATTCTAATTTTTGAATTTCCTTGTTTGGTGGGTGAACCGGGATTGACTAAGTATTCAATCCCAAACCCAAGCCAACCTTGGCCAACTGAGTAACCAATGTTAGGCCTAGACTGACCGGGATTGACCAAGTATTTGGTCCCAAGCTTGAGCTGATGTACCTAGACTGACCCAGTCAACGGTCCTCGGTACAAGCCAATCGAGACCATCCGAGTATTCGGTATCCAGCCCGAGCTAACTGAGAGCGATAAAGTATTCAGTTTTAGGCTAACTAGGACCAACCGTGTGACCAGTCTTGATCTTGAGCCTGGGCCAATGGGACTAACCCGAGCTGGCTGAGTCACTGGTTCTTGGAGTGCAAGCCTAGACCAACAAGGATTAATCAAGTTATTAGGTCTCTGCTCTCGTGCCTAGGCCTACTAGTACCATTCGAGTCACTAGTGCTCTGATCGCAGGCTCAAGCTAATTGCAACTTGCTAGGTCACCAAGTCTTTGGTCTCAAGCCTGGTCTGACTAGGATTAACAGATTCACCAGGTCTCCAGTCTTAGGCCTAGGCTAACTAGAATAGAGTCATCATCGGTTCTCCAAGTAGTGTCCTAGGACGATCAAGTCTGGCCGAGTCACCAATTCTTCGAGTCTAGGACTGGCCGATGGAATCCTTGAAGATTTGGATGGAATTCTCTTCTCATTTTTCTTTGAAAAATAATTCTTTTTGTTGCTAAGAAAGTCTTCCAGTCTTTTTGCAAGAGAGCAAAATAGTGATTTGCCAGTTCACAAGCTTTTAATAATGCGATAATTTTTCCATTATGGTCTTTTACCTCTTTTCGACAAAATAGACTTCCAAGCCCCTTATTCCTTTACAGTCTTACAATGTGAGAGCTTTGAAAGAACTAATTCTCTTCTCCCCATTCTTGAAGGACAATGAAGATTATCATAGTGAACTTTTGCCAATAGCAATGTTGTCTCTCCCATCTCAAAAAATCTTTAATAATTTGAGGGAATAATTTGAATAATCTGTTGATTTCAAAACTAGTGAAATAAATTTTTTGAGTAGCACTTGTTCAAACAACCAGGTAACTTGATATGAAAGGCAATCACCATCTATTATCCACCAATTATTTCCATCTTCAAAATTATACATTCCAGGTTGATCTTGGCTTAGATATGTATTAAGGACTTCATAAGCTCAAATCCTTTCTTGCATAAGCGTTGGCTTTGTAGTTAAAATCTTTTCTTGAATGTCAGGTGGCATGAATTCTGCATGTTTTTAAGAACAACTTCTTGTTGATGTGAGAGCCATACCTTGTCGGGGGTTAATAAAGGCAGATAATAACCACTAACATAAGAAACATTTGCTTTATCCTTAAAGATCATTTTTTTATGATAATTTTTCAATTTGAGCTTTTGCAGTGGAAACCATCTGCAAATCTACATGTTTCGCCAATTGGTTTATGCTTTCTTCAACTAATTTTATCCTTAGGACTAGTGATTCATCATCCATATTTGCTTAAAGTTCTTTGGGTAGAATCAAGTCCTCTAAGACTTTTAGCAAGTTGTTTATTTTTCCCCGTACTAAGGAATCAATATGTATAGAGAGTTTTTCCATTACTTTATAGGTTTTTTCAATCAGAACCTTTTGAGCTCTTGATTCGATTCCCTCTATAAATGCTATCATAATCTCTTTTGCTTCTTGGTTGAGAGATTCCTCAGCCATTTGTTTTAATCCCATTATTTGGCTTCTTTTCAAACTTGAAGTATCAATTTCCTGTAAAGTATACACAAGTTCTCTTGTTAGAGCATCAAGCAAATAATTTTTCTCACCTTTTATGTGTTCTACCTTGAATCTGAATTGTCAAAACCATTGTTGCCATCTGAGCAATCTTCTTTACTGCATACACTTATCAAGATTATTCTTAATAAAAGCTACAAAAATTTTATTATCTGTCCTTATAAGGAACTCTTGAGGAGATAAAAATATTTCAAACTTTTCTATTCCTCTTTTAACCTTTAATAACTCTTTTTCATTATTGTGATAATTCTTTTCAGCTAGTTTAAAAGTGCCACTCGCATAAGCGCTTAACTCTTCTTAGCCAAATTGCTTATTTCTTGCTTTTAATATAGCACTCCAATAGTTATCAGAAGCATCAGTTTCTAATATCATGAAATCTTCTTCATTAGGCATTTTTAACCTTGGAAGATCCTTTACCTCTTGTTTTACCTTTTGTATATACTGACTATCCTCTCCTCTCCAGCTCCATTCTTTGTTTTTCTTGAGTTTTTCTTATAATGGATTTCTTAGCTCTGCTAATTTTTTTTTATGAATTTTTCTCCATATGTCAAGCATCCTAAAAATCTTTGTAACTGCTTTTTATCTTTTATTTTATCAGGAAATTGATGTATCTTTTCTAGCACATAAGGTTGCATTCCCACCTTTCCTTGTCTAAAGTTAATCCTAAGAACTCAATCTTACTCTTTTCTAATACCATCTTTTTCTTAGATAAAAATAATTCCATGTTCTTTGAATTTTTCAGCAACCTGCATTAAATGTTTTTTGTGTTTATTCCAATTTTTGCTAAAAACTAAAATATTGTCCACATATACTACACAAAATTCTCTAAGATCTCTAAATATATTATCCATTCTTCTTTGGAATATTTGTGGAGCTACACTTAACCCGAAAGGTATAACTTTCCATTCATAATGTCCTTGAGGAGCACTAAAAGCAGTTAATGGTATAGATAGTTCTTCCATTTTAATTTGCCAATAACCAGATTTACAATCAAATTTACTAAAAAATTAGCTCCTTGAATACTATTTAGCAAAACTTCTTTATTTGGAAGAAAATAACCATCAAATTTAATTGCTTGATTTAGGGCTTTATAATTTATGACCATTTGAGCCTTCTCTCTTTTTATTTTAGAATGATTTCTAACCATAAAGGCCGGCGAACTATGAGGTGATCTAGAAGGTTGGATTAGTCCTTTCTTAAGGAGTTACGCTGACTGTTCTTTGAATTCCTTTATGTCGTCTGGTCTATAAATCATGGGTTTTACTCTAAATAGCTTTTTTGGATCTATGAGTTCAATCTTTGCTCCAGCCTTATCTTTTTCCCAAAGTTTTAAGGGATCTTCACTTAAGTTTTCTTTTAGTCTTACCATTATCTCATCTAAGCTTGGAATTTTTCTTTAACCATTTTTAGTTTTTCTAAGATGTAATGATCATTTAGTTCTTGAATCCAAGTTTTTAATTCGCCTTCCTTTTCTATTTCTAGATTATCACCACGTTTACTAGTGGGAAACTCTAATATTAACTTCATAGTATATAACTAGAAAGTTCCTTTTCGATAGTTTGAGGTGCAAAACCAATGGTACACTCTTGCCCAGCCTCAGTTAATAGAGGTATAGTAACATGCGGGGTGCCTATCTAAATATAATCAGTATGTTGACCAAAAGGTAAGCACATTCTTTGTTTTAGGAAATTATTTCCTAGTAATAAGTCTCCATCAATTTGAGGAAATTACCATGAGTTTTCTATCACAAAAACTTGATTATTTAACAGTATAAGAACAATTTTTGCCAGTTTGTTTAGTTCAATTTTCTCTCTATTGCATGTTATTAAGTGTTTTGGTTTTACCTTTTCCCAATACTCTTTGGGAAGAGTGTTAGGATGTCCTAGTGTAAATGCAGCACTAGTGTCAACGAAAGCATCAAGTGTATAAGAATGATAACCATTTAATCAAACTTCACACTAATCTAGGAGCTATTCTTTGATGTTTTTACAGATTTTAAAGGCTCATATATTCTCGTGGTATTAACTTTATCACATTCATATACATATATTACACTTGGACTTTCTTGTCTTAGCATGGCTAGATTTAATTTTTCTTTTATTGGTAATCTTACTTCTTTATATCCTGTTATATGTGAAGCCTTTTCCTTTTCAATTTCTTTTAGATTGGGTTTTGGGTTTATTACCATTATTTCTCCATCTCCCGAATAGGATATATCTAAATTTGCTCTTCTTCTAGAACTAGAAGGTTTATGCTCTATTAGCCATTTATTAAGAATTCATAGTTCTTTCCAAGGTAGGGTTCTAGGTATCAACCTTTCAGCATGTGGGGTTTCATTTTCCCAAATTACTACATCTTTGGGTTCCATTTTAAAGCTAGGATGTGTGGTGTTTACTAATCTATAGATTATCCTATATTGTACTGAAATGTTTTAGCTTCCCTTTAGCATGTGTTGTCCCTGAGTTTAAATTTTTAACATAAGACCCTTCATTATATTTTTATCTCTTAGACTTATATGATATCCAGGATATACATCAAATGCTATGGGTCCATTATAGAAATTAGAATGAACTCCTCCAATTAAGGTGTCCTTTAATTTTAGGTGCCTACAATCAAGAAGACATGCTAAAACTAGTGCATCTATCCCTTTTTGGAACAAAGGGCACATCCCGACTTGTACTAATCCTATGTGTACATAATTATATTTTTCTCTATATTCTTTTATCTTTTTATGATCAAAAACTAGTATCATAACATTTCCTTCTTCTATCTGTTCTATAGCAGTAACTCCTTCAAAGGTTTCAATACTCAATTTGCTAGTTAGATTCCAGAATTTTGCTTTATAAACTTCATTTTTTTTTTCTTTTTTAGGTAGTTTCCATTTTATTTTTCTTGACTCCTCTTCTTCTTTAGGTTCTATTTCCCAACTTTCTTCAGTTTGATACAGTTTTTGTAAACTAGTAGTTTTAGAGTTTTCTATTTCTTCAGCCATCATTCATATATATCCGTGTTCTTCTTCTTCTTCAGATTCATTATCTGAGTCTTCCCAATCATAAATACTTTTTGTGTCTGAGATTTTAGAATCACTTATTATTTCCTATTCAGAATCTAGTTCTTCACAGGCCTTTACTAGTTTTACATTTTTCTTAGGATATATTTTAGGACATTTAGGGTCTATATGACCTTTTTCTTTACAAATCCTGCAAGTACATTCAAATTTAGGTTTTTCTTGTGGACACGAAGGCTTAGTTTTATCAGAAGGTCTATTTTGATAGCTTCTTCTTCTTCTAAAATATTTTCCTTTCTTTGGTTTCTCTTTGTAGTTTTCAAACCTTTTGAAGTACTTCTTATATTGTTTGTGTTTCTTTTCTCTATGACATCCATATTGTCCAGGCATATCAACTAAGTTTCCACAACAATTTTTACTCATACTTCCTTCTAATCTTTTCTTAGAGTCTTCCATAGCAAGAGTGTTAGTGCAATATTCTCTCATTATTTTTCTTTCAAATTGGATTCTTAATCCTAAAGTATCTATCCTTTCATCTTCTTTTAGATATTTCTTATATCTTTGGGCTATGAGTCGATTCCATGGTTGAGGCAATTTGTCAAAAAATTGCTCAATCCAAAAATAAGTCTCAGAGTTGTTTAGCTCAAAGTAGTACTTCTAAAACTCACATGTATACTCATTAAAACGATGCATATCGCATATTCTTAGCTTTGTTAGTTTTTCTCTAATGCTTTTTTTATAGAGCCCTTCATTATCTTGCTCTCCACAAAACTCTCATTTTATTTCTCTAGCCATAAAAAAGATTATTTCATCTCTCATATTTATCTTATATTTAAAGCAAAAGTTAAGCGAGTCTCTGAACCTCTCCTAGAAACTTTTAGCTATTCCTCTCAGAGTTCCTTCTAAGAATCTCTTGGTGAATTTAGTACTCCAACCATTTGCTTTTATTACAACACCATTTGCTTGTGCCCAATCTTCAATTATTTTCTTTAGATCTTTTACATAGTTTATATCTAGATAGATTCCTGTTGTGGCTACTACTTGAGGTTTTTTTTATCAGGACTAGGCATAAAATTCATATCTAACAGGTGTTTTATATCTACCAGTTCCAGTTTCTCCTTCTAGTTTTCTCGGGATAGCTTTAGTAAAATAATGTTCTTGGCTTCTATCTAAGATTTCTTTTACAAAACTTGGAGGTGGAGGTGGTTGTCCAGGTATTTCATTTTTCCCCTTTTTGCCCTTTCTTCTTTTTCTTTTAGATATTCAGTGTATCTTTTGAAATGTGCTTCTAATTCAATTGAATTCCATCCAAAAAATTCATTCTTACTCCAAATCCTTCTTCTCCATTTTCATCTTTTATAGTACAAATTCTTCCTTCATCATTCTTAGGAAAATCTAAATTTTGTAATGTTTGTTCCCAATACATCATATATTCTACTGTTTCTGCATTTTCCCAATTTTTTAATATATCTTCTCGTGATTGTTTTCTTTCTTGTATCATTTTTACATGCTCTAGTGGTGGTGTTTTAAACCTGCCCCAATCACATATCCATAGCTCTTGATTTTTTAGTGGTAAGGTTTTTAACGTTTGTTCAACATTTTTTAACAACTCTTTACTCTCATTGGTCAAGTCTAATTTTCCAATTTCGGATATTGCTTTTAACATCTTTTTTAATTTCTCTATTTTTTCAACTGAGTAACATGTCAAATCTACTATGAAATTTACTACTCCTTCTAAGTTATTATTTTTCCATGACAATTATGCCTAAAATGGTTAGATTTATGGTCTAAATTGCAACAAGGAATGTTGCTTTGTTATAGGGTCATGTTGACCTTAAAAGAGTTTTACCCCTTTAAAAATCCTTTTTAAGTTTTTAAAGCTTTTACCTTACTTGAATTTTTCCTTTTCTTTTTTGAAACTACACCAATTTTATAAATAGTTTCTGACCTATACTATTTAGGGAATTTGATTTTAAAATAACATTATTAAGGTAAAGAATCCCACAAAAGCCAAGTGATTTTTTTAATATTTTAGTAACTAAAAATCACTTTTACTCTTGAAGAAAACGAAAAGCCAGCAACTTCGGCTATTCTGGTTCTAGCTGGTCTCTCCCTTGTTTTCCTTCGCGGCGACACCGCTCTCCCATCCTCCCCACGACCATGTTGAGGAGGAGTTCTCTCAGCTTCTATATCCAACTCCTCCAATGTTCTTCTAACAAACTTAATCCTCTCACCTCCTCATCAGTGATCTCCTCCGCAGACGGTGGCGTGCGCCTCCTCCTGCTATCCCACTCCCATAATTTGTGCTCATCGTTCTCCACTCTCACTTCGAATCCCTCCACCAATTCCTTGAAACTAGGATTTCAAAAATCCAATGGGATTCCAGCTGTTTGTGCTTCCTCTTCCACCAGTGTAGCTGATCTCTCATCTTTGGTGTCTGCTTCGGCGTCCAAAGCTAAAGACGTGGTGAACTTAACCCGGCACTATAGCCGGTGCTATTGGGAACTATCCAAAGCTCGTCTCAGGTCATATTTCTTTAAATTGAGCTCTGAATTGTGTTTTAATGGCTGAATTTTGAACGTTGGCAAATGGGTTATATTGATTGAATTGACTGTTGGATGTGTTACATCTTGATTATGATCTGTTTGCTTTGGTACTTTTTTTAATACCAGCATGCTCTTGTTATTTTTATGGAATGTGATTGATCTAATTGTATACGGGTCTTTCTTAATTGCAACATAAGTGTAGTAATATTATTGAGCCAATGATATGCTTAAATTGCTTGAAATTCGATTAGTTAACATCTGGGACAGGACTCTCATCAATCTTCATTACTTTCTGTGGCTTGTTGAGGATGGTTGTTCTCCATAAGTTAAATGTTCTGGGTCCTTGCCAAGTCATATAGCAGAGGTTGTACATTTAAGCAAATTTTGAAATTAAGGCATATTTTTGTACTGGATTCAGAAATAACAATTAGCTCTACTATATATTCAATACTATTTATATTTCATGGAACTACAGTGGATCTTAGTTTCACAAATTACCTTTACCTGTAGTAAGTATGTTGCTAATATTCAGGTGGCTTGGATAGATATCGGGTACTTGCACAATTTTTTTAAATTTCTTCTATTTTCGGTATCATTTTGGTATGGTGCATATATGCTTGGGTTGGGAAGTTTTCCCTTGCAAAAGTAAAGTTGCCTCTTTGAGAAATATTTTATGAAATGATGGACAAAGAATTTAACATGAATACAACTTTTCATTTCTCCCCTGTATTTTTGTCTTTTTTCTTGATGTGAAGACTTTACTCATTTGTGATGGATCAATAACAAATGATACGATGATATAATCTTAAGTATTGCTTATTAGCTGTCTTGTAGTTTTGGGACTTTGACTGTGACTGCATGTAATTTCCCCTGTTGTCGATATGTTTCTTCTGAGAATATGTACATACATGTCTGATGATAGTTTCTGTGATTTTATCTTGAATTCAAAACTTCTGATTAACGAATAATTACTGAAAAGATCATTTAATTAGTGTATCCCTGCTGTATCTTCACCATACATTTTTTCAGAATTTTCTATATTCCTAGATTTGTGGCTAGAGTCAATACAATGCTTCCTAACAGCTATTATGCTTAGCCATGTCCATTTTTGTATTATTTTACTTATAGTTTTCTACCTTGGTTCCAGCTTGCTTGTGGTTGCAACTTCTGGTACTGGATTTGTCCTAGGTAGCAGCAATGCGATTGATTTTTCAGGACTTTGCTGGACTTGCATGGGTACCATGATGGTTGCTGCATCTGCAAACTCTTTAAATCAGGTTTGCTCTTAAAAAGAAGCTTATTTGTTCTAGTGTCCTCTATAGCATTTCACTTATCATTTCCTTTATACTCATTCTATAAACTGACTTGGTTTATTTTCTCACAAGATATGAGTGTAAAATATGTATCATCCCCCCCAAAAAAGTGTAAAACATGGTAAAATCCATAAAGCACATAATCAGCATTGGATATGAGTCATGTACGGACTTAAGAATACAGCAAAAGACAGGGAGGGTGAGAATCAATAAAACAAAGACGAAATGACGAAATGAATTAAATATTTTTTACAGCTTAGTTTTGTATTAAACTTTAGCTTTGGAACTCTGTGACTTGTTTTATTCCACTTATCAATTGTTCAAATTTCTAATTCAAGAAGAAAGAAAGTAAGATGGTGGATGAGATTTCTTGATTAAGGATCAGTTGCTAACTGTGACATTTTGTTATTTTATTGACATAGATAAGATAGAGAAAGAGGATTGAAAGAGAATGTCAGTGAGGGCTGATTATGAACTTAATCTTGTTACCCTTCTATCTATGTTTTCTTGAACAAAACTCTTCTATTTATGTTATAGTTTGGAAAATTGGACGATACATATTTATTCTTGAGTAGCTTTCATCTAAAGTATGAGCTTTTTATATTTTGAGAATGTCAATGAGGGCCGATTATAGTGAAACTAAATCTGTTTAATGATTGTGTTAGCTTAGGTGTTTGAGATAAACAATGATGCCAAAATGAAGAGAACAAGTCAAAGGCCACTACCTTCTGGTCGCATTACAATACTGCATGCTGTCAGCTGGGCATCCTCTGTTGGTCTAGCTGGCACAGCTCTTCTAGCAACCCAGGTAGCAGATAAATTTGCAGACTTCCTTTTTTGTATGTCATTTTACAGTAAAGTTTTGAACATACATCTTTCCAAATGTTTTATTTCCCGAGAAGAGGGCTAATATTGCAACTTTCTGACAAGGTTGTTACAGGCTAATATGTTAGCTGCTGGGCTTGCAGCTTCCAACCTGATTTTGTATGCATTCGTATATACTCCATTGAAGCAGATTCATCCAGTGAATACATGGGTGGGTGCTGTTGTTGGTGCCATCCCACCACTTCTAGGGTAAATTCTCTATTCTTTCGGCTCTCAAATGCATGACTATCTAAGAGATCTTGAGAGACAAATTTAACTAGTCTTTAGCTGTATCATATAGAAAAATCCTTTTGAAGTTTGTGCCGTGACAATTATTGTAGCATGAGTAAACTTTTGGCCACTTACAAGAAAAAGAAAAACCAATTGTGGATTTCAGTATGGTTATGACAATGTTTTCATATCTAATACATAAAAACATAACAAAGTACAATTATGAATGGAAAAGAGAGAAATACTTCCAATATTTTAGAGTAAAGCTCAAGTTGCTGACATGCTATCTGCTTTTCTTTCGCTTAATCTTGCATATCCCTGTTATATTATGCAGTTCTATCCTTCTCTCTCACATGAACACTTTTACACATACACACACTAAGATATGAGATTCTTACAAACACAATTGGACTGCTTCATGTTACAGATATAACTTACTTAGTATGTCTGCATGCAGTAGGGTGTCATGTTCTGCTACTAATTTAGCATTGGTTTGACAGATTGAATTGATCATACTGTTATAGAAACTTTTCAAATTTTTTTTCATGTGTTTACCTTTTAATGTTAAGTTTGATGGACGTGTACTAATTTTTGTGGGGCCTTGCACTCTTGTTTTATTTGTGGAACTATCATTTGAACTGGTTACAATCAAGGTTAATGCTCCCTGCAATTCATATTGCTGATGTTAGACATGTGGCTATTTTCGTGTATATATATACATATGTGTGTGTGTATCCTGTGTGTTTGGCTCTCTATCAAGCTTTAGCTTCCAGAGTTAGCTTAAACATTTTTTGGTTAGGTTAAAGTACCTTTAATTTATTCTGGTTCTTTCCTCCCATTGTGGTTGGGTGTGCCTGTGCCTATTTGCTGTCTCTCACTTTTCTGTGATTGGTTTCTAGATGGGCTGCATCTTCTGGTGATATTTCACTAAATGCAATGATTCTTCCAGCTGCTTTATATTTTTGGCAATTACCTCATTTTATGGCCCTTGCCTACATGTGCCGCAAAGACTATGCTGCTGGAGGGTATGTTATATCCTATTATTTAAAGTAATATATTGTTATCACTTTATTGGTGCCTCCCTAATACGACTTTGGTTAGCTGTAACTGATATATGTTTATGGGGGACTTTCTTGGTGTTGAAAGTCTGTATTTTCTTTAGTTCATTGCATCATTCACCCTTAACTGATGTCTATAAGTGGGGTTTGATTAATTTATATATGGGTTGAGTTGAGTCTACATAGCCATCTGAACTGTGACCTTCTGATACGAGCTTTCTTTTCTCAATCTTCTCTGATAAATATTAGACAGAGGAAATTCGAAGTTGTCGGATAAGGTATCCTCCTAAAACAAGAACAGAAAAGGGGAAAAACAATAAAACTATACATCTGCTTAAAATATAGCTTACCAATCCCACTGCAAACTGTCATAAGGAATTTCCCTTGAACAACCATCTGCTTTAATTCACAAGGAAGCCATGAAAACAATCCTGCGCTAAAGGAGATGAGAAGGCTGAAGCTGCTGTTTCAAAACTGCAGACTTTTGTTCCACCATAAAACACCAAAAAACAGCAAAACGTGCACTGTTCCATAAATGATTATTTTTCTTATCCTTCCACAAATCATGGAAATGAGTGATAAAGAAGTTTTCCAGCATAGCAGGGCAGATCCTAAGCTCTCCAAAATAACACAAACTCTATTCCAGAACCTGTATACTGTATGGCAATATAAAAACAACTGACAATTAGACTCTGAACCCAAAGTACAGCACAAAAATTTTAGGATATGAAGCCTTTTGTGGCCTACGCGCCTGCAACAGATTATTTGTGTTAGTGCTCTGAAGTACTTCTGTCCAAACAAATACCATAAAGGTAACCTTTACCTTCCAGAAAGAGCTAGTGAAAACTAAATTCTAGCTAGACGGGTTATGGACCAAATACTAGAAGAAAGATTTACATATGGAAAAACCTGAAGAATTAAGAAGGCCAAAACCATCTCTTGGAGCTGTGAGAAAACTGAAACGAATCAAATAGAGATAGCAAAGACAAAATCTCAGAGGTCTCCATATCATGAAAATTTCTGAACAAATGAATATTCCAAGAATTAAGAGGACCTTGCTGTTTCACAAAAGAGCTAAGATTTTGGTGAATGGATGAGATCACTCAAGTTAAGGAACAGTGTAAATTTTACATAACTTGGTTTTTCTATTTTTATACTATAAAATAATTTAAGATTTCATCACTCTGATTGTCTGCACATAATTGATGATATACCCTCTTTAGTGTCTTCCATTTAATAATTTAGCTTATATCTTTTACTTATAAATCATTATTTGTTGTATATTTAGGTTTAAGATGTACTCTCTTGCCGATGCATCTGGTAAGAGAACGGCCTTGGTGGCTTTAAGGAATTCGGTGTATCTAATCCCTTTGGGATTCTTGGCCTATGATTGTGAGTAGCAATTTTCTTCTACTAGAAATACTTCATATATTCTTTCCTCGTATTAATCCTCATTATTAAATGCTCCAAGTGTTATTTATGAGAATTCAGATATGTTAATTTAGTAATTCTGCAATATTTTTCTTAATTTTTTTTCCCTCGACTAAACAGTTTCTTAAACACATTATTCTTCATACTTTGGAACCTGAACCAAATATGAATGAATAATGTAAATTTTTGAGTTGGTGAGGTATGAATACAAACACATTAAAATCTACCATTCTAGGATTGAGTGCAACTTTACAAATAAAATAACTTTCTTTTCTAAATTGAACTTTTTATATCAATATAACTGTTTATTCGACTTTAGATTTTAATGGAAAACTAGCAAGTGCTATTATTTCACATATGGAAATTTTGTTCTGTCCCTTGTGGTTTTCATTTGAACTTTTGACTCTTTTATTTTCAATTTTAAAATTGTATGGTACTTTGCATTTGGAATGTTTCATTAATGGTAGATATATGGTATTAGAGTCAAACTATGGCCAATTACATCAAATATAGTGATAAATTAGGGACGATAAAATTGGTGTGAGGTATCTTTACTTATAGTTAGAGGTTGCATGGCATTCTTTCACCAAATAAATGGGGTAAAAAAAAAAAAAAACCAGCAAGATTTTGCAGTGAAGGTTTTGTAAAGCATGGCTTAAGAGAAGTTGGTCTCTTCAATCCCTCTTAGATCTATTCCCGAAATTGGAATAATTTATCTATTATTGATACATGGATGGACATACTGGAATCAATGCAAATATGTCGTCCTTCTGAAGTGAAAAAGGAAAAAAGAAAGACATTTATTTATTTAATTTATGTCGGCAATTATTTTTATGTTTTTCCTCTGTTTTTCTTGTATCTTTTTTTTTTTTCTTAATTTGTCTTGTTTATTGACAATTTTCTTTGGTGTTACATTTATATTTGGTTACATTGTGGGTAAGAGCGTCAATGTTTATGTTTATTCCTGTTCCAGACTTCCAGTTTACATGAATGTCAGAAAAACAAATGCATTTCTAAAGCGCTCATCATTGTTTTGTGTTTCAGCAATTTCATCATTGTTTCACCATGAAACTAAATGGTTTATTCCAGTCCATCTATTATGTAATGGTCTTATACGGGCATTTTGTAGCTAAGTTATTTAAAAGATTATGTGAGAATTTAACTTTTCTTATAGGATTTGGAGAGAGACAACATTGAATAATGAATTTAGTTTTCTATTGTTGGTATATAACAAATTTAGTTGTTGTTGTACAGTTTGTTATTGCTGCTTGAGCCTTCTGTCTTAGCTAAAGTTTAAGACCATAGTTCTTGTCTACTTTGATTAGTTTAAGACTCTGGTCTTCTGTCTGAAATGAAAAGAGGGTAACAACTCGAGATCTTTCAGATTAGTTTGAAGAAGGTATCATATTTGTGGTAAAAATTCATTACCTTCAATCTACTTGTGAAGATTCCCTTAAGTGGAAGGTTGAAATTTTGAAAAGCTCGGTTTGTGTTTAGAGTAAATTATATAAACCTCTTCAATAAAATTACATGGTCATATTTTTTTGAGTTTAATATAACGTAAACCCTCCTTTTTATTTCCATAATTATACCGATATCTCTCATAATAAAATATAAATCCACCTTTATCTTGAGATCTAAAGTAAGTGAGGTCCATATACTTTTATAAATAATGGAGATTCATTTAATTTCCTCAAACCTGAGAGATCTTATGTAATTTACCCTTGTATCTAATATGGGAAAATGCATGTCGGCCACAAGGAGAATCTTAGAGGCTCATTATGTTTCTACATTTGTCTGCAGGGGGAATAAGTTCTGCATGGTTTTGTCTGGAGTCCTTGGTACTTACGCTTGCAATAACTGCTACAGCATTTTCATTCTATAGAGACTGTACTAAAGAGAAAGCTAGGAGAATGTTTTATGCCAGTCTTCTTTATCTTCCTGTATTCATGTCTGGGCTTGTAATTCACCGTCATTCTGATAACCAAGAACTCTCAGTAGACAATGCCAAGGGTTTTGTGGAGTCATTATGCATGGAAGTTTCAGTACAGATGCAGAAGACCAAGGAGAAGTGTCCTGCAGAGGAAATACGAGCTCATCCACCTGTAGCATTTGCCTCTGTTGCACCTTTTCCCTTTCTGCCTGCTCCTTCATATAATGCTCCTTGACACCTACTGTCCAGATTTTGTGTAACTTAAAAAATAAAAGCAAGTTTCGTAGAGAAGTTTTCTTTAATAAATTCATTGTGCCATTTGTTAAGTTTTGGATTGTATGATCTGCAGCATTGATTATTGCTGAAGTGCGAGTAACCTAAAATAATGCATAAAGAAACATTCTTCACTCCTCTCTATCTCCCCCATTTTTCTGTTCTTTGACTTCTGAATGAATTAAATCTGATAGGAGAATGGTTTGTGGTTTTGATCATGTAAGTTATTAGAGTAGGCCCAAAATCTACAATCATTTGATACCCATTTAAAAGCATTATGAGCAACAAAATTAGGTAACCTTGGAATTTTGTTCAAAATCTAGTTGCTAAAGAAAGACAGAGATTATCTTAAGTTTGGAAAGCTCCCAATTAGGTTCAGCCATTTGGGCTGTAGATGAGACATCAACGAGCGAGGATGGTGCCTATTCGAGTGCATCCACCTCTTTGCAACAAGTCACTCGTCCAAAGATAGACTCGATAAAGTAGGGGCATATAGCACAAGGTACCAAAACCTATATAGGCAAACCAAAGAAAAGCAAGAGACATACCTTCCATTCGGCGGCCAGAGCATCCACTCTATGCGAAATCCCCATTCAGAGGTTACACATGGAGTGGTAGCTCGCAAAAAATCCCACGCTCCACTAGTCACAGGAATGCCACAATTCAAATAGAGTGCAGTCAAGGGTGTAGCTCCATTAAAGTCAAGCTCCGAAACATGCACTACAAAAAAAATGGGGATTTTCTCACAGACTTTATGGACAAAAATTCTATGAGAAACACCATTGTCACGGAATTTCTCATGGATGACATGGTGCAAGAAAAAGTGGCGTGACAAAATGACGTTCTCACGGAAAAATGTGTTCATGAGAAATTTTTCACGGAGAAACCGGTGTAGAGCGTGAGAACTTCTCACATGTGAGTCGTGGATTTCCTCATGGACTTTGATCCATAACAAATTTCTCTCGAACAAAAATCTGAGAGATATTCTATGAGAAAGAAATTTTTTTTGGGTTAAAAAATGACTTAATTTTTTTTTTCTGAACAATTAATTATTAATTTTAATAAAATGCATGATATATAAAAATAAAAATGAAATAAATCAAATAGAAATAGAATAAAAATTTATTAATCAAATTTAATTATAATAAAAAATTGTTATACAATAAAAAAAAAGTACAATACAAAGCCCTAATCCCCAATGTCGTTGCCTCCCAAGTCTTCGGCTGCATCATAATCATCATTAGCCGGGAGTTGTGGGCCACAACAAATGGCGCCGCACCCTGACCTTGCTACAGTAGCTGAGCCAACATTCTAGGGAGCTGATTTGTGCATGTGCCAGAGGCTTCAATGACTTGAACCATTTTGTTGAGGCGGTCCAACTCCTAGACCATTTGCATCAAGGCGGTCATCTACGACTTCACCTTCAACATGCTCTTCTCTGGCTGCTTGGTAGATTAGGTACCCTGTGGTTGGGTTGAGTCCAACACACCGGCCTCAGTGCCCATGCCATACCTCGACCCTTCTTATTCTTGCCGTAGATGATAACGAGCCAAATCTCAGTGTCGTTGACAGAAGACGAAAAGGACTAGACCTAGTTCACAGACTAGCACCTCTTAAACTTAGTTTGCATAGATAAAAGAATTAAGTTAGTATGAAATACATACATATAATTAATAAACTATAAAGAATAAAGAACTTCAAAAATTCTTAGATAAGTGGACTGAGCCTGTGGATGGACCCAAACCTTGTTGGCACTGTGCTGGAAGTGACAAAAGACCTTTAGTGCATTGGGCTCTCTCTCCAACAACTTCGCCTACAAAAAAATTCAACTGTCAGTAAACATAAAGTAACATAATTTTAAAACATCTAAAAATTAAATTACGTTATTAAATCAAGAACTTACTAGGCTTCATTTATGTTCGGAGACGGTTATTGAACCACCCCTGTGATAGGCCTAGCCCTGATTCAAGGACCGGTTCGAGATTGCCTTGTACTGTTCGGTGGCCCATTTAGCTCTCAGGGCCTCCAACACAGTAGGCGACAACCATTTGCCCCTCGTCTTCCCGATCCTGATGTCTCAAAAGGAGGCGCGCAAGTTGTCGCTACATTTTGAGAACCAGATCTTATGAATCTAGTTCTCAAACTACGGATCCTAGACACATTTCCCCTACATAACAAAATAGAAAGTCAAGGTTAGTAAACATTAAAATGAAGTTAGTTTAGAATACAGTAAAATTAAATAATCTAAAACCTCAAATCAATAAACCTAAACCCCAAAATTAAGAAAAAATTAAATATATATTTAAATATTAAGAAAAAATAATTAATACAATAAAATCACTAACCCTTAAATCAATAAACCTAAACCCCAAACCCCTAAATCATTAAACCCTTAGACCCTTAAACCCTAAATGCCTAAATAATAAACAATAAATCTAAAACCCTAAAACCATAACCCCTAAACCCTGATCAAAACATTGGCAATGTCTCCCCAAAAACTAGAATAATCTAAGAATTTAAAATTCCACATAATTGTACAACAACCCAAACCCAATAGCAATCTATTCCTACTACCAACAATTACATAGTTATACAAGATAAAATTACAGAGCAACAAAAAAAATAATAAAATTTAACAAAATTAATTTCCAAACCCTAACCCTTAAACCCCAAACCTTAAATAAATAAACCCTAACCTATACCCTAACTACTAAACCTCAAATCATCAACCCTAAACCTCAAACACTAAACCCTTAAACCTTATATCACTAAACCATAACCCCAAAATCCTAAACCCCAAAACCAACAAATCCTAAACTTTAAACCCTAAATCACTAAATCCTAACCCTATAAATCACTAAACCCTAAGCCCTAAATCCTAAATCCCTAAACACTAAATCTTAAACCTGATGAACATACTTTTTATACAATAGTTATCCCTCATACTTAGTCTTTTAAACCTCTTTTGGGCTGAATTAAGTATACTTGGACCTCATTTGATGACCTTGGATCCATTTGTGCCTAATTGTAATTTTCAGCAATACTGAGCATTTTATGCTGTCTCTGTGTTTCGTGCATATCTTGAGTTCTGGATGTCTAAAAATTCCGAGTCATAACTTGTAGGAAAGCTGAGAGAATTTTCTACAACTTTCTTTCAGGGCTCCAAAGCCAATTCGGACGTCCAGAAGGTCATATGCAGCCTGGAAGCCAGAGAAGACATGCTGTCGCAGGATCCTGATCTACATGCAGTGTTTGAGCCATAACTTGAGCTGTGAATGTCATATGGACTTGAAACTAGTACCATTGGAAAGCTAACAGACAGAGCTTCATTTGTTATGGAGACCGGTTCTCCATATTTTATATTGAAGATGGTCTTATTTGCGGTCAAAGTTGGCTAATGGTTCCAGACACCTATTGGCACTTAAATGGGCCTAACTTCCTCATGACAAGTCCAAATGGGCCCAAACCAAAGCCCAATTAAAGCTAAGGCCCATGGGAACAAGTGTGCCCTAAGGGCAATTTGGGTGTGCATGTAATTTTGGAGGTCTATATCAGCACAAAGGGGCAGCCGAAATTCATATCAAGTCATTTAGATATTTTAGACAGCTTTTGAACTTTCCTTAGTCTTTAAGTTTTCTCTTTAGATATTTTGTAAGAACTTGGCTTCTCTTGTTCATGGAGGGCTAATTCATCAAATCAATCCAGGTTTTGGCTGTTCTGATTATTGGTTTTGAGATTATGTGTTGTTGTTATTCATTTAGTTGTTAATCAAGTTCTTTCAATCCTCTGAAATATTCTGTTTGAATTGCTTAATTCGGATTTGGATTTTCATATTCTGTTTGCATGTGATAAAAGAGGATTGTATGGTTAATTAATGGTTCTAAGCTTGGATGGATTAATTACCTTGGCTGGATTCTGGACTTAGGTTAAACTGGACTTGAATGTTTGCTTAATTCATTTAGTCTCCTATTGAACCGAATTCTGGTTGCTTAACTAGTGGACATCCATAGAACATTGAGAGGCTTCTTGATATGTTTTAAAGGCCAAGAACATGGTTAATAATTAAATGGATCCTTGGAAATCAAGGGTGGACTAAAATCAGAATCAGTTAAGACTTGGATTGCTTGTTTTCCTTTAGGGTTACCACTTTTAATTAATTTCTGTTAAACACTTGAACAAACAAAACCCCCTGTTGATATGTTCTTAAAATTGATTCACTAAATAGAACAATCCTTAGGTTCGACTTAGGGCTGCCCCATGTTGCAAATAGCTTAGGTAACCGACCTTAAACTTTTAACTAATTTGAGGAGCCTCGGCAGCTCATCAAAACCCCTAAACCCTTAAATCACAAAATCCTAACTCTTAAACCATAAACCCCAAACCCTACACCATTAAATTACTAACCCTAAACCCATCCTAAAATTGATCTCTAAAACAGGCCCTTAAATAGTTTCACAACAATACCTTAAGCTGCCCTCAAACAAGTATCAAAATAACAACTCCCACCCTAAAAAATAGTAACAACTAGCTCAAAATATACCACAAACTACCTCCAATTGGTCATTAAAACAACGAATCAAAATAACTCAAACAAGCCACCATTTAGACGGTAAAATAATAAACATTCATATTCAGAATAGCTGAATGCAAGCCATCAAAACAACGGGGAATAGCTAATGCAAAACCTCCAAAACCAAGAGAAATGGAANAACCCTTAAATCACAAAATCCTAACTCTTAAACCATAAACCCCAAACCCTACACCATTAAATTACTAACCCTAAACCCATCCTAAAATTGATCTCTAAAACAGGCCCTTAAATAGTTTCACAACAATACCTTAAGCTGCCCTCAAACAAGTATCAAAATAACAACTCCCAGCCTAAAAAATAGTAACAACTAGCTCAAAATATACCACAAACTACCTCCAATTGGTCATTAAAACAACAAATCAAAATAACCCAAACAAGCCACCATTTAGACGGTAAAATAATAAACATTCATATTCAGAATAACTGAATGCAAGCCATCAAAACAATGGGGAATAGCTAATGCAAAACCTCCAAAACCAAGAGAAATGGAATCCAAAATTGAAGCTAAGACAACACCCCAACGTATTAAAGCAGCACTCAAAATTTAAGGAACAAGAAAAGCACAAATTAGCCTCAATCATAAAAACCTGATTCATGAACAAAACCCCAAGGAAATAACTGTTGACTCCTAAACAACCCCACAATAGAATAAATACCCCAAGACCAAAAGAAGCAAGAGATTACTATAATTGCAATGCATATCTCCATATAACGAAAAATTTCATTAATTAAATCAACAATTCAAAAAAACCTCATAGAACAAAAAATCCATAAGAAACAATGAAGTTGAAAGAAAATAAATCATAGAACACAATTGCCATACTGACCATGTGTGAGAGAGAGATAATCCAAGAGTGACATAGATGAACGCCGACGAGAAAATCCGTTCGAAGAAGGAACCACCACCCTCCGTATGAGATAGAGAGATAAAGCCAAATAGATCAAAGACTAAATCACAGAGGAAGAGGGGATTTCTGGCAGTTTTCTAATTTGGGGCTTAGGGTTTAACGAGTGAGAGAGGGAGATAGAGAAAGAAGAGAGACTAATCACAGAGGAAAAGGAGGAGAATAACCCAGATTTCTCACGGAATTTTTCACAGACTATTCATCTGTGAGAAACATATTTTCAAAATCCCGTTTAATTGAAACAGTATGTTTTGTTTCTTGCTGAAAAAGTCTGTGAGAAAAGATGACTACGAATCTGACCTGGAATTTCTCAGGGATCCTTGTCTGTGAGAAACATTTCTAGCCCCGTTCTCTTAGTTTTTCTCATAGAATTATCATAGATATTTCTCTTGGGTGTAAATTCCGTGAGAAATTGTCATCTCCATATTTCTGAGAGAATTATTCTCTCTCTATAGGAAGTTCTCATAGATTTTTTGTTTGTGAGAAAATCCCCATTTTCTTGTATTGATGCGACCTTTATATCATATCCAAAATGGTCCCTTTCTTCAAAGAAGTACCATGAGGACGGAAGCTAAGGATGCGCTCAATCCTATCCGCATCCCCATACATAGACGAGTCAAAGACCACTTTGCTTCCACCAAACCGGAGCACAATAATCATGAAGAAAGACAAAGGGTCGAGTGTCATTGCTTCAAAGCCGAAGTGAAAAGTATTGGTAGTACCCCACCAACATTCAACCAAGACTTCACAAACAATCAAAGAATCACCAAAAGCTTGCTCACTTTATCCACGACTTAACAAAAGGCTTCAAACTACCTTATAGCTTAAGCACTCCACTAATAGTCGAACAAGTCCTTAAGTGTGCAATAGACTAAGTAAAGATGCAACATGCACAAGTCTAAGTCTACATGCATCAAGAAGTTGACAATAAAAAGCACTAGCCGAGATAGAAGGCCTACCTTGTTGTTTGCTACCTTAGTAGAAAGGTGTGACCACTTGGTAACCAAGAGACTTTACTCTCCAGCCCCTGCATGGTGATACCTGATAAACAATACTTTTATATGTTATTTGACCTTCATGCCTAGTGTTTTTCATCTTCTCCTATGCTTAATTTCATGACTTAGACCATATTTTGTGATTTGGATTCCATGTTAGGCTTTAGGGTTTTTGTCATTCAGCATTGTTATTTGGACCCTGTCTTGGTATTTGTGGCTTATCTTGAGCTTCCGATCTCTAAGAATTATGATTTTGGTCTTGTAGGAAAGCTAAGACACAGAGCTACAATTCTTGTGAAGACCAAATTCCATCTGGAGGTGTCTTAGTGGTGCCCTGGCCTGTAGAAGTTCAGCACTCGGACTTTTGGGTCCATTTCCCTCATTTTGAAGCTAAGGAGAAAGCCTACACAGAGGGGCAATTCAGTCATTGACTATGGATGGTTATAGATCCAAATTAGGGTATAGAGTAGTACAATTTTGAATAGGAGGAAGTTATTTTCTTTTCCTCTTTCATTTTTCTCTGTAGACACACTGTTCCATTTCTTCCTTCTTCCATTGGAGCTCGAATTTGATGGCCATGGAGGAGTAGAACTTCTGTAATCAAGCTAGACTTCTAATTGAATTCAGTTTGATTTTGAGATTTTGTATTTATTTGATTCCAGCTTAATGCAATTATGTTCTTCTTTGGATTTCTGTCTGGCTTTAGTTTTTGTATGGATTTATGGAGATTTTTTTGATTGATATGGATTTTGAGGTATGAAATAGAATTTAGGTTGATAAATCTTTGTTTTAGTGCATGAACCCATAGAAGGTTCGTTAATTGATGTTCGGTTTAAGGTTAAACAACTAATTGCTTATTCTATATGGTTGCAAGGATTATTGATGTATGTGGTTAAATCAGATTCTAAATGATAATTCAGTAGGAACCCTTAGTTATAATGAGAGATTTCGGTTATGACTAAATTCAATTAGCAGTGCTGCATTAAGACTTGATTAATCATGTTTAATCTATGAAGAATCAAACCAATTCTTGATTAATGTTTAGTGGGGTTGCGTTTTTAATTAATTGAATTAATCTCTATTCAATTATGCATTTGCATTTGGCAATATATTTTGTGTTTGAAAATCTCTGATTAGTAATCTTGAAATTGTTAATTAGTCATTGCATTCCCTGAGAGACATCCCGGATCAGCCTTGTATTGTATTCTTTATAGGGGATTTGGTTTAATTTTGTTGGAATGTGATAATTCTGATCAAATCTTAGCGTCATTGCCAGGGAATGTCAATGTTATTTGATAATTTCAACACCCATGTGTGAATCTTTGTGCCTTGTTTCTAGTTTTTCCCTATTTTCACTATGATTTGGCCTGAATTAGGATGTGCTACAACTAGAATTTTGTACGGATTTCTTAACTTTGATTGACCTGAGAATTGGTCAGTTGAAGGAAAATGGTCTAATGATCAAAACTCATCGCTTTGCCATGAGCACCACCCTTTTGTGGCCAAATTCTACTATTTTGACTACTTTTTCATTTTTTGAAGATTTTTTATTTGATTTTTGAGTTGAATTTTCATATAGCTTTCATTTTGTGGTGGTTTCGTATTTTTTAAAAATGTTTAGATAGTTTAACTGAGGTTATTTTGTTATGTTTTTGTTTCTGTTTTGCTTATTTTCTATGTTTTTTTTAGTACATGACTAGGTCCTCCTGCAGTGAATTGTGTGAATTTGATTCTAAAGTTGATAGAACTTTTCACACCCTGCAGAGGAAGTCTAGGAGAAGAGTAGTTGATAGTCTTGCTGCTAATCCTACTATTTATATGGCTAATCATAACAATAGGACCTTTAAGGAACTTGCTCCCCCAGATGTGACATACCAACCCTTAGGCATTCAATATCCTGAGTTAGATGCTGCCTTTGAACTTAAGTTTGGACTAATAAACTTGTTGCCAAGATTTCATGACCTTATAGGTGAGGACCCTCATAGGCATTTGAAGGAGTTCCATGTGGTGTGCTCAACCATGAAACCACAAGGCATTCCAAAGGAGCACATCCAGCTCAGGACATTTCCATTCTCACTAGTAGATGTGGCCAAGGATTGGTTGTACTACCTTCCTTCAAGTTCTATCACTTGTTGGAGTGATATGAAACAGTTATTCCTAGAGAAATTCTTCCCTGCCTCCAGAACTGCAGCTGTTCGGAAAGATATTTGTGGCATTAGGCAACTGGCAGGAGAGACAATCTATGAGTATTGGGAAATGTTCAAGAAACTATGTGCTAGCTGTCCTCATAACTAGATTAGTGACCAATTGCTCATCCAATATTTCTATGAAGGATTGCTACCTATGGAGAGAAACATGATAAATGCAACCAGTGGAGGTGCATTAGTGGATAAGACCCCTGCTGCAGCTAGGGAACTCATAGCCAACATGGCTACCAACTCTCAGCAATTTGACACCAAAATACCACCTACCAGAGGAGTCAATGAAGCCCAAGTGTCATATGCAGACCAAAATAGGATTAAGCACAGGTTGGATGACTTGACTTCCCTTGTTAGACAATTGGCAATGGAGCAACATCAAACAACCATGCCACCAGTGCAGCCAATCCGACTTTGTGGCATCTATGCTTGTTCCTCTCACCCCACTGATGCTTGTCCTACCTTTTAAGAAGATGTTTCTGTTATTCCTAACCAAATAGCAACAGCCAATGTTTTCCCCAACAAGTTTCAGTACTCTCAATCTCAGTACTACTAGCCTCATCAACCAAGACATAACCCTTTCTCTACCACATATAACCATGGTTGGAGAGACCATCCAAACCTGAGGTATGGCAACATGCAGCCATAGTAGCAATATAATTCTCAACCTTTCCAGTCATACCAAAGACCACCAGGATTCTAGAATAAATTACAGCCATTCCAACTTGCCAAGTAGCAAGCCACCACTTCTAGCAAATCTGAACCTACCTTGGAAGAGCTCATGAAGTAGTTAGCAGCCAATAACCTCCAATTCCAGTAGAGCACTGGAGCCACAATACAGAATTTAGAGACTCAAATTGGCCAGCTAGCTTCATCAATTAGTATACTGCAAGCTCAAGGTTCTGGCCAATTTTCCTCACAAACCATTCACAATCCAAAAGGGAACGTAAGTGCCATTATGCTTAGGAGTGGAAAGTCAATTCCAGACCCTGCAACTACACATTCTAGTAGTAGTCAAAGTAAACCAAATGTGTCAGATAAACCTAAAAGTGGATGAGGCAGAGAAAGAGAGAGAGTTGTTGAAGACCTTTAGAAGAGCTGAAATCAACATTCCATTATTAGAGGCAATCAAGAAGATTCCAAAATATGCAAAGTTCCTGAAGGAGCTATGCACTCATAAGAGGAAGCTAAAGGGCAATGAACGAGTCAGTATGGGCCAAAATATTTTTGCCCTCATTCAACCAATGTCTTATAAGTGCCAAGATCCTAGGACTTTTACTATACATTGTGTCATTGGAAATTGCAAATTTAAGGATGCTATGCTGGACCTTGGAGCTTCTATCATGTCATGCCAAAGTCAATTTTCTAGTCACTTGGACTCGGACCATTGCAACCAACAGGAGTAGTGATTCAACTGGCCAATAGAAGTAATGTCTACCCTACCAAACTAATTGAAGATGTTCTAGTCCGAGTTAATGAGTTCATCTTCCCTACAGACTTTTACATTCTAAACATGGAAGGAGAGTCAACAAACAACAGTATCCCAATCATTCTTGGGAGACCTTTCCTCAAGACCGCCAGAACTTAGATAGAAGTGCATGCAAGAACCTTTTCCATGGAGTTCGGTGATAGTATAATGTAGTTTAATATTCTTGATGCCATGAAATACCCTATAGAAGACCATTCTCTTTATTGCATTCATATTCTTGATGAACTGGTCGATGGCATATACGATAGTCTTCCCTCTGAATTGCTGCATTCTTAGAGAGTGATGATTCTGTCATAAAGGTTGCAGCAGTAGTTGAAGAGGCTGCAGTAATAGTTAATGTTGAGTATGCATAAATGTATGCAGAAGATGTAGCAGCCCCGAGATTACTCCCTTCCATAGAGCAGTTGCCCAAGCTAGAGCTTAAACCTCTTCCTGAACATCTGAAATATGCATTTTTAAAGGAGAATGAGCAGCTGCCAGTCATTATTGCCAAGCATCTTCAATCTAACCAAGAAGAAAAATTGTTGCATATTTTGAAACATCATAGAAGAGCAATTGGGTGGACAATTGTAGATATACCTGACATTAGTCCTTCCACTTGCATGCACAAAATTTTACTTGAAGAATGTGCTAAGTCAGTGAGGAAGCCACAAAGGAGACTCAGATAGTAAATGGGTGAGTCCACTGCAAGTTGTCCCTAAGAAATCAAGAATGACAGTGGTGACAAATCAGCACAATGAGCTCATCTCCATTCAAGTTTAGAATAGCTGAAGGGTATGCATATATTACAAAAGGCTCAATCAGGCCACCCGTAAGGACTATTACCCTCTTCTTTTCATTGATTAGATGTTGGAGTGGCTAGCAGGGAAGTCACACTACTGTTTTCTAGACAGGTTTAATGGTTACTTTCAAATACACATAGCCCCAAAAGATCAGGAGAATACTACTTTTACTTGTCCCTTTGGCACTTTTACATACTGGAGGATGCCATTCAGTCTTTGCAATGCTCCAGGTACCTTCTAACGTTGCATGGTTAATGTCTTTTCTTATTTTTATAGAGAACTATATAGAGGTATTCATGGATGATTTCATTGTTTATGGCTCTTCTTTTGATGACTGGTTGGATAGTTTGTCTAGAGCACTGCATAGGTGCATTGAAACTAATCTTGTTCTAAATTTTGAAAAATGTCATTTTATTGTAGAATAAGGTATTGTTTTAAAACATGTAATCTCTAGCAAGGGCATAGAGGTAGATCGTGCCAAGATTGATGTTATTGCTTCTTTGCCTTACCCCGCATGTGTGTGGGAAGTTCATTTTTTTTTTTGGCCATGCAGGATTCTACCGACGCTTCATCCGTGACTTCAGCAAAATTTTCGTTCCGCTGTCCAACCTTTTAGAAAAGGATGTAAAGTTTCTGTTTGACCAGAAATGCAAGGAAGATTTCAATCGTCTAAAGCAATCTTTGACTAGTACCCCTATCATTCAGCCACCTAACTGGACACTCTAATTTGAGCTAATGTGTGATGCATCTAACTATGTTTTGGGAGCTGTCTTGAAACAGAGAATGGCCAAAGTCTCCCATGCAATCTACTATGCTAGTAACTCTACATGGAAAAAAGAACTTTTAGCTATTGTGTTTGCATTAGATAAGTTCAAATCATATTTGCTTGATTCTAAAGTTGTTGTGTTTTCTGATCATGCAACTCTGAAGTTTCTTTTGAAGAAAGTTGACGCCAAGCCACGATTGATTAATGGATGTTGTTGTTTCAGGAGTTTGACATCAAGATTCAAGATAAGAGTGGAACAGAGAACTTGGTGGCTAATCACCTTAGTAGGATTGAAGGAGCCTCAGATTCCATTCCCATCCATGATTCCTTTCCTGATGAGCAGCTTTTAAGGCTATGGGGAGAGTTTCCATGGTATGATGACCTTGTGAATTATTTGGTTGCTCATGTTTTGCCCTCACACCTCACACACGCACAAATAGATAAATTAAAGAGTGAGGCTAAGTATTATGTGTGGGATGATCCTTATTTGTGGAGATTTTGTAGTGACCAAATAATTAAGAGATGTGTACCTAATCATGAGTTTCATTTTGTGCTTTCCTGCTGTCATTCCTGTGCTTGTGGAGGCCATTTTAGTCTTTAGAGAACAGTTAGAAAAGTATTAGATTTTGGTTTATATTGGTCAACCTTGTTTCATGATGCCTATGTGTTTTGTAAATCTTGTGAACAATGTAAAAAAGTAGGAAATATAACTCATATGAATGAGATGCCCTAACAACCTTTGTTGTTCTGTGAGCTTTTTGATGTTTGGGGCATTGACTTCATGGGTCCATTTCCTGTCTCGTTTGGCTGTTGATTATGTTTCCAAATGGGTGGAGTCCATTCCCACCAGGACTGATGATTCTCATGTTGTTGTAGATTTTATCAGATCACATATCTTCTGCAGGTTTGGCATACCCAGAGCAATCATTAGTGATCAAGGATTTCATTTCAGCAACAGGCGCATGAAGGCCTTGCTGAGTAAATATGAGGTTTTCCACATGACTTCAACCCTTTATCGCCCTCAGACAAATGACCAAGTTAAGGTCTCTAATTAAGAGATTAAGCGAATTTTGGAGAAAACCGTGAGGCCGGATAGGAAGGATTAGAGTAAGCGGTTGGATGATGCTCTATGAGCTTATCGGATCGCCTATAAGACACCTATAAGTATGTCACCTTATAGGTTTGTCTTTGGCAAGTCGTGTCACTTACTAGTGGAGCTAGAGCATCAGGCCTATTGGGCGATCAAGGCTTGTAACTTGGACATAGGTCTAGCCGGAGTCGAGAGGAGATTGCAACTTCAAGAGTTAGAAGAACTCCGTTTAGAGGCCTATGAGAACTCCTGGATATACAAAGAAAAGACAAAGGCCCTTCATGACAAGTTGATCCTTTGGAAAGAATTCCAAGTAGAGGAGAAAGTGCTCCTATACAATTCTCTCCTTAAGTTATAGCCAGGTAAACTGAGATCCTGATGGGAGAGCCCATTTGTTGTCATTAACACTTTTTCTTATGGTATAATTGAAATTCAAGAAGTGACTACAGGGAGGACCTTCAAAGTAAATGGCCATCGACTGAAGCAATTCCATGATGGAGCTAAGGAGAGTTTAGTTGAAGAGGTGGTTTTGAGTGATGTTATCTATCCAACTTGAGGGGAGTTCTTTCTTTATATCTCTGTTGTGTTTTTTGCTGTGTTTTTTTTTTTTTATGCATTTTCTATTTTGTTTTATATTTCTGTTTTATGTCTTATGTTTCTGTTTTTCATCACGTTTTCTGTTTTCTATTTTTGTTTTCTGTTTTTAATTCTGTTATGTTGTTCTAGATTCTGTTCAAACTTCTACTTCAGTTTTTGTTTTCAATTTGTTTGTTGTCCCGCTTTTTCCTAGCTATTTTCAATTATGTTTTGTTGTTTTTATTCTCATTTTGCACGTTTTTCTAACTTTTCTTTTTGCATTTTCAATAGCATTTTGAAAATTGTAAGGGTTGTGAGCTTGAAGCAATTGTAAATTTAAGGTTTATAACATGATTGAATAAATGTCTTCCATCACTTAGTTAGCTTGTTTGGTGACGGAAATTGATTTGATGGATTAAACTTGATAATGCATACCTAGTGAATCTTTGAGCCTATTGTCATTCTCTATTTCTTCCTTGTGTGCATTGCACTCATGTCATTTGTTACTCTAGAACTTGTTTTGCTTCTTTTTGAGATTGCATTGTCATATGCAGGCATGAATGTGATGAAGGCCATCTTTTCTTGCTTTTAGCTAGCTAGCCAAATAGCTTATCTAACATCTTTTCCATTGATTTCCCCCTTGAGCTTAATTTTTCTCATTCTTTCATTTAGCTCATTGCAAGCCTTTAGTATAAAACCATGTTTTAACCAACCTTAGGGAGTATGAAAGCATTAGTTGATCATTTGATGAGTTCTTATTTGTCTGGGATGGACAAAGTTCCAAGTGTGGGGGGGATTTATTCAATTTGAAGGAAATTGGCTATGTGAATTATAAAGACAAAGAAATAGTAGCCAAAAGCAAAAGAAAAGAAAGAAAGAAAATTCTGTTATAAAAAAAAATGCAAAGAAAAGAGAATAGAAGTAATGAGTTTGCTTTCCAAAGAGGAAGGAGTGTGTAAAGAAAGTTGCATAGAACTTTGGGTGAAAATTTTTATGCTTATTGCTTGTTTTGACTCATCATTCCCAGTGCCTTCATGCTCTCTTTGGTTTTAACTTGCCATATCTATATTATCTATTTCATTCATTCCCTCTCCTTGGCCCTATTACAACCTTCAATAAAGTCCTTCTGATTTGTGCATGCATGTGTCTGAAGTAGTGGAGATTAAAAAATAAGCAAGCCTATGGTAGTGCAAATTGTCATGAGTTGGTTTGAGTGAAATACTTACCCCCTTAAACACTTGAGGGATTAAGAGTGTATCTTGTGAGGCTCTGTCATTCTTAGTTTTTTCAACTCAATTGAAATCATCATGCTTATTGGTTGAAAGTGAAAGAAATAAATTCATGAGTGTCTTGATTCTTTAATGTCTTGATTGTTCTTCTTGCTCACTTAACTTTTGTATTTTTGAAAGTTGTTGTTGGAAATTAATCCCTTAGTTGTTTTCTCTCTTTCCTAGTTTTACATCTAGTTTGCCCGGGACGTGCAAAGGATAAGTGTGGCGTGATTTGATAAACAGTAATTTTATATGTTATTTGGCCTTCATGCCTAGTTTTTTTTCATCCTCTCCTATGCTTAATTTCATGACTTGGACCATATTTTGTGATTTGGGTTCTATGTTGGGCTTTAGGGTTTTTGTCATTCAGCATTGTTATTTGGACCTTGTCTTGGTATTTGTAGCTTATCTTGAGCTTCCAATATCTAAAAATTTTGATTTTGGTCTTGTAAGAAAGCTAAGACACAGAGCTACAATTCTTTTGAAGACCAAATTTTAATTCAAAGGTGTCTTAGTGGTGCCCTGACATGTAGAAGTTCAGTACTCAGACTTTTGGGCCGAGCCCAGTTATTTAGGCCCATTTCCCTCATTCTGAAGCTAAGGAGAAAGCCTACATGGAGGGGGCAATTCAACCATTGACCAGGGGTGGTTATAGATCCAAATTAGGGTATAGAGTAGTACAGTTTTGAATAGGAGGCAGTTATTTTCTTTTCCTCTTTCATTTTTCTCTGTAGACACACTGTTCCATTTCTTCCTTATTCCATTGGAGCTCAGATTTGATGGCCATGGAGGAGTAGAACTTCTGTAACCGAGCTACACTCCTAATTGAATTCAATTTGATTTTGTGATTCTGTATTTATTTGATTCCAGCTTAATTCAACTATGTTCTTCTTTGGATTTCTATCTAGCTTTAGTTTTTGTATGAATTTATGGAGATTTCTGTGATTCATATGGATTTTGAGATATGAAATAGAATTTAGGTTGATAAATCTTTGTTTTAGTGCATGAATCTAGATAAGGTTTGTTAATTGATGTTCGGTTTTAGGTTAAACAACTAATTGCTTATTCTGTGCAATTGCATGCATTATTGATGTATGTGGTTAAACTAGATTTTGAATGATAATTCAGTAAGAACACTTAGTTATAATGAGAGATTTCAGTTATGACTAAATTCAATTAGCAATGCTGCATTGAGACTTGATTAATCATGTTTAATCTAGGATGAATCAAACCAATTCTTGATGACTATTTAGTGAGGTTGCGTTTTTAATTAATTGAATTAATCTCTGTTCAATTCTTTATTTTGCATTTGGCAATATATTTTGTGTTTGAAAATCCCCGATTAGTAATCTTGAAATTGTTAATTAGTCATTGCATTCCCTGAGAGACATCCCAGATCAACCCTGTATTGCATTCTTTATAGGGGATTTGGTTTAATTTTGTTAGATCACGATAATTCTGATCAAATTTTGCCGATTAGTAATCTTGAAATTGTTAATTAGTCATTGCATTCCCTGAGAGACATCTCGGATCAGCCTTGTATTGCATTCTTTATAGGGGATTTGGTTTAATTTTGTTAGAACGCGATAATTCCGATCAGTACCTTTGTCATGGAGCAGTTAACCTCACTTCCTCTCTATGGGAACCTCCATCATTGGAACAACTATTGCTGAAGTATGACATCTTGGCCATAAAGAGAGCAAAACTCAAAGAAATCAAGAAGCAAGAAGAACCAGAGGAAATGGAGAAGCACAAACCAAATAGGTGAGAAATGGCAATTTATAGGCCAATGAAACCCTTCCAATGGCCATAAATGGCTAGTTTTCAAAAAATGAGGCACCTTGGTACTTGCACCAAGGGCTAGAAAAATTACCATTTGGCACAAATGTATGTCGCACGAATCAAGGCGTGACCCTGTGGCACACACATTTGCCACATGCTCTTCACACAGTCTCCAAACGAAGCCGTGTATCACACATGCCAGAGAGAAAAGAAAAAGGAAAAAAAAAAGAGGAAAGAAAAAGACCTTGACCCAGTCAAACGTTTGACTAAGCACAAGTGCTATGGTCACATTCATCAATTCCCTAGTGGATACTACTCCCAAGTGGATATAATTCCTCATTGGATATAGTGCAATCAATCTCCCAACGGGTCATTCAAAAACATCCCCAGTGGACAAAACATTGACACTCGAACATGTTATCAAGACCAAGCCTATTCCCCTGTACGAGCCCACATCCAAGACCAAGTTCATCCATCAAAAGGACCTATGCCCAAGGCCAAGTTGATAAGTTGGTTTTATACAACTTATCTTGTATTAATCAAGCTTGTGCTAGGGTGTTTTAGGTTTAACTTATGTGTTTTCATGTTTATTTCGTAGGTTTTTAATTTAGGAATGATTGGAAGTCTATAAGCATGTTTTAGCATCAGAAAGGGAGGAATTTTGGTCACCTAGAATTTGAGGCAGCAAGCTCAGGACAGCAGCCCTCAATCCCAAAGCTGCAACCCCCATTTATGAAGGAAAAGTGAAAACAATGGAGAGGCCAGCGCACTAGCCTTGATTTCCAGCATTGCAGCCCTTTTTGTCAAAGAAAATCTAGCACAGGACAACAGCTCTAGTGCAGCGCCAGGTGAAGGGAAATTGTGAATCATTAGATAGCAACCTCAAGGTATAACGCTGCAACCCTTCGAGGGTCAATGCGGGATTTGACTTCCAAACTTCTTGTTTTAACTAGGATTCCTATTTTATTTTAATCCCTTATGTCTCTAAACTTCGTAAGACATATAAATAGGTATTTTTTAGAGGCTAAATTAGGGTTCCACACGTTTTATACTAAAGGCAAGCAAGGAAAGGAAGATCAAGCTCTAAGAAGAGGATTTCATCACGGATCATCAGCTTCTACGAGTTTTTGTCATCTTTTTCTCTTATACTCATGTATGAAATTAGTGTGAACATGTTTTCATCTGCTATCATGAACTAAATCTCTTTCTAGGACTACGATGTAGCCTAACTTTGAATGGTTATAATTTCTTAATGAATTAATCTATGATTTATCTTTTCAACTTAGAGTGTTTATTTAAGTTGATTTTATATCCACTTTTAGGTATTCTTAAGCTTATCATTTTATATGTTTATTGAGTTTTTCTAGTATAAAGTAATGTGTTTTATTCTATTGTGTAGGTTTAAATGAGGTTTAAAGGCTTTTGGTCTTAAGGAATAAAAAAAGAGGGCAAAATTGGAAACTATGGCAAGAAAAGTAGACTCTTGGAGCTTTATTCTAGCGCACCAGCACCCATACCATGCTCTGGGCGTCGCGACGCCCAACCACCACCAAAGCCACCTTCTGGGCATCCCAACGCCCCCAGGACAGCGTTCTAGTTCCCATCACTTTTTCTTCTACACACGTAGCTTTCTCTTCCTAATAGAATTAGGAGTAAGTTGTTTTAGTATTTAAGCAACTTTTAGGTTTTAGTTTAGGGATCTTTTCTAGACTTTTTGGGAAGCAAGAGTAAAACAAAGATTTAGAGGTGTAACTTGGACAACAAATTGGTGGCTTCTCTATTGAGTTTCATTCTTCTTCCCTTTCAATTATGTCTAGATTTTACTCTACCATGTTCTTATCTTCTGCTATGAACTAATCTCTTATCTAGGGCTACAATGTAGCCTAATTATGAACGGTTGAATTTTCTTGTGAAATTAATTTAAGGTTTATCTTTTCTATTTGAGTATTCATCCATGCTTCTAATTAACTGGCTATTAATTAGTTGATTAGTTAATCACAATGAGACCGGAAGGAGATTTGTGTGTCTAGTTCATTGGGATAAATACTAGGGGTGTTCACCGGGTGGGTCAACCTGCAGAAACCGCCTAACCTAACCCAGCCAGTGGTTTGTTGACCCGCATGTGGATAGTTCGGTCCATGGGTTCTAATATTCAAACCGCACCAGAACCGAACCGACCCGCACCTTGTAAGGAACGACTTCGTTTTATACCCTGTAGTGCCTGATTAAGTGAGTTTTCGTTTAGTGTGGTCTTCATTTCTCCCCATTCCAAAAATATTGAGCACACTCCCACCGTCTCTGCTCTCCGGCTTTCCCTTCGTCTCTGCTTTATTCTCCATCGCATACTTCAGTGTTCATCGCAGTATCATAGTATCACAATTTTAGATAAAACCCCTTCACTTTCCTCACCCTTGTCTCATTCATTTTCCTTAGCCTTGCTCTAGTCTCTACCTCTCGGTTTTGTTGTGCAGCACCAAAAGAGAAGAGAGAAACACCAAAATAGAGGCTCTGTTCGTAGCTCCAGATTGAGGCCTAGAGGTCACGGATTCACAATCGCACTGTTCAACTTAAATAACTGTGTCTTGGGAACCTCCAAACAAAATTGTATATCAATCCAATGGTAAACGACTGCGGATTGTCAATTTGATGCAAACTGCCACAATATGAGAAAGCTACGAATATATTCCTTCCTTCGCTTCAGATTGAGGCCTAGAGGTCATGGATTCACAATCGCACCGTTCAAGTTAATGAACTGTGTCTTAGGAACCTCAAAACAAAATTTTAGATCAATCCAATGATAAACGATTGTAGGTCTTTGATTTGATGCAAACTGCCACAATATGAGAAAGCTACGATTCTATTCCTTCCTTCTCTTTATTCTTTCCTTCTTTGTTTCTTGCTTTCTGCTTCAATTATTTCAGAAGTCAGACGAAGAAGAATTGTTTATTTGGTTAATTTGGTCAATTTTGTTACCATTTCTTGTAAGTTTGTAGCGATGTGATTTGGTCTCTTCTCACATGTGGTAACCCGATCAAACCGAACGAACTAAACCGTTCAATGTCGATTTGGTTTGGTTTGGTTTCTGTAATGAAATTTACTCAAACCGAATCGAACCAAACCAATAGATTATGTTTGGTTTGGTTGTTGAAATGCCCACTAAACCGCCCAAACCAAACCGTGAACACCCCTAATAAATACCATAGGTTACATGTAGGATAGGAATATACCTCCATGGCCTGTGTAGTCAATTAAAAGATCCATAAAACCTAATGAATTTGTAATTATTATAACTCATATAGGAATATATAGGGTTAGTAATTATGGATATTTTCACAAGACCTTGGGAGTGGTTACTGAATAAATTAGGGAATCTTGACTAGCAATTAGGAAGATAAATCGATATTAATGACATGAGGAATGAAAACCAGGATTAATTATGGTGAAATCGGAACCCTAGGCTTTTCTCTCTTGATTAATGATAACACATTATTTTACACTATTTGTTTCCCTTATACTTAGTCTTTTAATGTGTGTTTCTAGTGATTTTTATGGCCTTTAGACATGTTTTGTAGATTTGGACTTTTTGGTGCTTGTAGATTTTAATTGCTTAACTGTTAAATTCTGGCACTGCTTACGTTTGTCACCTTATCTTTGGCTACAGATGTCCGATTGATTTGATTCTAGTTTCTTTGGAAAGCTGACAGAAAATTCCACATTTCATATGAAGAGCCCAGAAGCTGATTCTCACGTCTGGACAACTGAAATTCGCGTGCAAGCAGTCCAGATTTTCTGCTCCGCCCAGCACTCCGCCCAGCATTGACTGATTCCTTTCCTTAGGCCTGCCTATTGGACCAGAGCATGTTTATTTGGGCCAGCATCTACCTATTGGGCCAGCACACATGACATTAGGGCTTGATCATGTTTTTACCATTAATAATTTAGGAAACTAGACTTATTTTGTAATTAGGAAACCATTAGGAAACCTAGAGGAGGCAGTCAGCTAGTATATATTCTCAAGTTGTTGAGGCAAATCATACCCAACCAGAGAGATACGAAATTCCCTTGAGCTGCTGCTGCCTCCTTTGCTGAGTTCATTTTTCCTCTTTTGCTTTGTATTCAAGTCTTCCATGGAAGGCTAAATTCGTTTGTAATTAATTCAAGAGGAGCCAAACTTAATAATCTAGAGTTCCTGTGCTTCAACCGGGTTTGATTTAATATAGTTTGATTGTCTTCTTCTTCTTCTCATCTTCATGTAATTGAATGGTATTTTAATTGCATGCATACTTTATATGAATTTTAATCGGTTGATTAGATTCATCACAGTAATCTAACTGTTGATCATATGTTAAAGGTCTTTAATATATGGTTAACTTGGATAACTCGGTTATTAAATTAATTTGGACTTAGTGATATAGAGCGGTTGCCAAGAGTCTTAATTCCATGATTAATTGAATCCTGATTGGTAAATCAGTAGGAATTCTAAGTGTTACTGTTAAGGGTTCCAGGTAACACTTAACCAAGGATTAAATCAGATCAAGGTTATCTTTAGTGAACAAGGATGGATTAAGGTTTGGTTGCCTATTTGAGTTGATTGTGTTTTCTCTTATTTGATAAATTCAGTTTACTGCTTTCTTAATTCTTAGTATATTGCATTCAACACAAACCCCCCTCCCCTTATTCTGTTCTTGCTCAAGTTCTTAAAAGATGACACTGGTTGTTCTAGTGAATCCTTGGGAGACGACACTGGTTGCATCCTATACTACAATTTAGTTGCAATTAGTAGTTTAATTTTGTACGGTTCGGCATCCGTCAAAATTTTGGCGCCGTTGCCGGGGATTTCACCTAACATATTAATCTTCTTAGGACTCTTTTGTTACTATTTTGATTGATTACTATTCTTGTTTCTAGTATTGTTCTTCATCGTTTTCCCCTTGTTCTACTTGCTTTCCTATTTTGTTTTCATTATCTGTTTAAGTTTTCTTTCTCTGTTTAGTGTTTATGTTTCTGTCTTGTTTTTTATTCTGACCAACTGGGATTGAGTTGCAAATTAGTAGATAGAGAAATTGCTTTGTGAGAGGCACTGTGAGCTGAACTTTGTGCTATTATTGCCCTTGTTCTGTCTCCTTTGCTATCTTAGTTCACTTTTTGGGCAAAATTTCTATATTATGTGAGCTCTATGATTATTGTTTTTCTTGTTGTTTTGTTTGCCTTGCTGTTTAAGGTTCCTACTGTGTGAATTCTTGTGCCTATTCCCAAATTTTTCCCTGTTTTCCCAGCGTTTTAGCATGAATTTGCGATTTTACGGGTAAAAATTTTGTATGGATTTTTGTGCTCTGATTGAGCTAAAAATTGGTTAGTTGAAGGAAAATGGTGTGAGAAACATAGCTCAATGTTATTACATTGAGCACCACCCTATCTTGTCCAAATTCCATCGTTTGAACCACTTTTTCAATTTTTTAAGATTTTTTATTTGATTTTTGAGTTTCATTTTCATCAATATTTCATGCTGTGGTGGTAGAAAAAATTTTAAAAATATTTTGTTGGGTCAATTAGTATTATTTTGGTGTCTTTTTGCCTTTGTCTAGTGCATTTAGTGTGTTTTGGTTTTTGCACTTTTCTTTCATTGATTCACTGTTTTACTGTTTCTGTGTGTTCTAGTGTGTTTTAGAGTGTTGTTGTATTTTGATTTGCATGGTGTATGGCTTGGTCCTCTCATTTTGAACTACTTGAAGGTGATTCTGAAATAGAGAGAACCTTGCACACACTTGCTAGGGCACGTAGAACTCCTAATCATATAGAGCATAATATGGCTGCCAATGACATTAATCCTGAGGTTGATCTTGCTGCTAATAATGGGGCTGGAAATAATGACATGCATGCTAGGGCTAGGACACTTAAGGAGTTGGCTGCCCCTAATGATAACTACCAGCCTTTGTGTATTCACTATCCTGGTTTAGATGTCAATTTTGAGTTGAAGTCTGGATTAATACATTTGCTCCCAAAGTTTCATGGACTTGCAGGTGAAGACCCTCACAAGCACTTAAAGGAGTTTCACATAATGTGTTCCACCATGAGACCTCAAGGAATCACAGAAGAACAAATCAAGCTGAGGGCCTTTCCTTTTTCATTAGATGGAGCAGCAAATGATTGACTGTATTGCCTATAGCCGTCCACCATCACAAGTTGGAATGACATGAAGAGGTGCTTCCTTGAAAAGTTTTTCCCTGCCTCTAGATCTGCTGCCATCAGGAAAGATATATGTGGCATAAGGCAAAACAGTGGAGAGACACTACATGAGTACTGGGAGAGATTCAAGAAACTCTGTGGAAGCTGCCCCCATCATCAAATCAGTGACCAGTTGCTCATCCAGTATTTCTATGAAGGACTTCTTCCTATGGATCGAGGCTATGTGGATGCTGCCTCTGGAGGTGCCTTAGTGGACAAGACCCCCGCAGCTGCAAGAGATTTAATATCCAAAAGGTCAGACAATGCACAACAATTTGGCACAAGGATAATCACCCCAACTAGAGGAGTGAATGAGGTGCAGATGGCAGATCAAAAGAGGGTGGAGACTCGTTTGGAGGAACTAACCTCCTTAGTTAGACAACTAGCAATGGGGCACACACCGGTTCAAGCTCATGCCAAGCTATGTGCAATTTGTTCCCTGTCTAGTCATCCAACAGATCAGTGCCCTACTCTCCAAGATAACACTGAAGTAGTGGCTGGAGTCTTTCCTGGAAGACCTTACCAGCAGCCCAGATATAACCCCCACTCCTCCACCTACAACCCTGGCTGGAGAGATCACCCTAATTTAAGGTATGGAGGCAATTCTGGCCAACCTTACCAGCAGCAGCAACAACAAACGTACCAGCCACAACAGCCTAGGTACAATGCAAGTTCAAGCAACCAGCAGTACCAAGCACCAATGAAGCAGCCTATGTAGCAAGCTAACAAGCCAGAACCGAGCCTGGAAGACTTAATGAAGCAATTGGCAAACAGCAACATCCAATTCCAACAGGGGACTGAGACTAGCATTCAGAGCTTGGAGACTCAGATAGGTCAACTAGCAAGCACCATTAGTGAGCTGAAGTCTCAAGGTTCTGGCAGTTTACCTTCTCAGACAGTCACCAATCCAAGAGGCAATATGAGTGCCATAACCCTGCGCAATGGTAAAGAAGTGGGATGGATTAATTACCTTGGCTGGATCATGGACTTAGGTAAAACTGGACTTGAATGTTTGCTTAATTCATTTAGTCCTAGTTAAATCTGAATTCTGGTTGCTTAACCAGTGGACATCCATAGAGGACTGAGAGGCTTCTTGATGTTTTCTAAGGCCAAGAACATGGTTAATAATTGAATGGATCATTGGAAATCAAGGATGGATTAAAATCAGAATCAGTTAAGACTTAGATTGGTTGTTTTCCCTAAACTTTACCACTTATAATTAATTTCTATTAAACACTTGAACAAATCAAACCCCCTATTTATATGTTTCTTAATATGATTCACTACTCAGAATAATCCTTAGGTTCGACTTAGGGCTGCCTTATGCTACAAGTAGCTTAGGTAACCGACCTTAAACTTTTACTAATTTGAGGAGCTTTGGCAGCTCATCAGCCATCTAATCCAGAAAAATGGATGAGGTAGAGAAAGAGCTTCTAGAGACATTAGATGAGTCAAAGTAAACATTTCACTGCTAGAGGCAATCAAACAGATTCTAAAATATGAAAGTTTCTAAAGGAGTTGCGCACTCATAAAAGGAAGCTGAAGGGCAATGAACAAGTTAGTATGGGCCAAAATGTTTCTTCCCTCCTTCAATTTATGCCTCAAAAGTGCAAGGATCCTAAGACTTTTACTATACCATGTGTCATTGGAAATTGCAAATTTGAAGATGCTATGTTGAGCCTTAGGGCTTCTATTAGGGGGCATTTGGTACAGAGATTTTTTTTAGTTTCCTAGGAATCATGACTTGGGGAACTAAGATTCTTATGTTTAGTATAAGATTTTAAAAAAAACATTCACAAGCAAATAATTCCCATGACATGGAACAATTTTGAGACAAGTTTCCCACAAAATAATTCTCATAGGGGCTGGTATTCTTAGATTCCCATGTGTTACGTAAAATGTGAACGCAAGTGCACGTGCCGTAATCAAGTAATAAAGAAGTGAGATTAATTATCGTCCCACGGAGACTATGGCTATTAAGTACCAAAATTATGCATATTCTAATTTTATCTAGACAATTAATAGGTGAATTTTTTATGAAAAATTGACTGTAAAATTGTAAGCTAATGAGGACACTTGAAGGAATCAAGCCAAATCCAATCCAAATTAGCCAAGGATCCCAAGTAAGGTCAAAGAACAGAAAAAATCAAGCAAAGATGAATGGAAAAGTGTGAAGACCTTTGATTAACAAATTAGGCAACCTAGTTTCAACCTAAGGCTTAACTAACCCTCCATAATCCGTATAACCAACAACCAACATGAACAATATGGAGAAGTGAACAAACCGCCACACTCTAGATTGGGGAAGGGGAAGAGTGATAAGGTTTAAGGCACCATGCTAGGAATCCACCTAGATGGCTTGAGCTCTCCATGGAGAGAACAAGAGAGAAACTCTCAATTCTATTATCAAAATATCAAAGTTGGTTATCTGAGGACAAAGGCCTTAGCTCCTTAAATAGCTAAAGGAAAGTTCAACTAGGTTTATTACAAAATGGTCCAAAAAGAGCTCAGAACGCGGAGATGCCTAAAAACGCAACACGGCTAGTAACACGGCTGTGTTCCCTCTCTTCATGCCCGTGTTTGAGTGACACGGCCTCAACATGGTCGTGTTATCCCTTAATTCCGCCTGTGTTGATCTTCCAGAGTGGCTGTCACCATGACACGGCCTCAACACGGCCGTGTTCCATTAGACACGGCCATGTTCTTGCATGACGCTGGTTTCTGACTTCCTGGCGCTGGCGGGGCGTCGCGACGCTGGGTTTCGGGCGTAACGACGCCTAGAGGCTGCTTCAAAATGGGGGCTGCCTTGATCCTTATCAAGATCCTTCTTGCTCTCGGTTCCACTTAGGGTTTCAATATGAGGGCTCCCTTGATCCTCATCATAAGCAATAAACAGTCACTTAGAAAAATGAGTAAGAATATGGTGATAAAATATCTAGGATGTCGATTTCACTGTAGCTAGTATGGAATTTTATCTCTTAATCATTAATCAACAACACTCTTCTAAATTGATAGCCAAGAACCCTAAATCATTCAATTGCCTTTCCCAAGGTCAAACAAATATATTCCTAAACTACGAATCCACTATATTCCTATGTGGATTGCAAATAGTTTCTGAATTCAATTTGTTCTATGTTTCTTTGCTCTACTCCTCCATTAGGTCTTAAAGATAAGGAAAAANTTTGAACTACTTGAAGGTGATTCTGAAATAGAGAGAACCTTGCACACACTTGTTAGGGCACGTAGAACTCCTAATCATATAGAGCATAATATGGCTGCCAATGACATTAATCCTGAGGTTGATCTTGCTGCTAATAATGGGGCTGGAAATAATGACATGCATGCTAGGGCTAGGACACTTAAGGAGTTGGCTGCCCCTAATGATAACTACCAGCCTTTGTGTATTCACTATCCTGGTTTAGATGTCAATTTTGAGTTGAAGTCTGGATTAATACATTTGCTCCCAAAGTTTCATGGACTTGCAGGTGAAGACCCTCACAAGCACTTAAAGGAGTTTCACATAATGTGTTCCACCATGAGACCTCAAGGAATCACAGAAGAACAAATCAAGCTGAGGGCCTTTCCTTTTTCATTAGATGGAGCAGCAAATGATTGACTGTATTGCCTATAGCCGTCCACCATCACAAGTTGGAATGACATGAAGAGGTGCTTCCTTGAAAAGTTTTTCCCTGCCTCTAGATCTGCTGCCATCAGGAAAGATATATGTGGCATAAGGCAAAACAGTGGAGAGACACTACATGAGTACTGGGAGAGATTCAAGAAACTCTGTGGAAGCTGCCCCCATCATCAAATCAGTGACCAGTTGCTCATCCAGTATTTCTATGAAGGACTTCTTCCTATGGATCGAGGCTATGTGGATGCTGCCTCTGGAGGTGCCTTAGTGGACAAGACCCCCGCAGCTGCAAGAGATTTAATATCCAAAAGGTCAGACAATGCACAACAATTTGGCACAAGGATAATCACCCCAACTAGAGGAGTGAATGAGGTGCAGATGGCAGATCAAAAGAGGGTGGAGACTCGTTTGGAGGAACTAACCTCCTTAGTTAGACAACTAGCAATGGGGCACACACCGGTTCAAGCTCATGCCAAGCTATGTGCAATTTGTTCCCTGTCTAGTCATCCAACAGATCAGTGCCCTACTCTCCAAGATAACACTGAAGTAGTGGCTGGAGTCTTTCCTGGAAGACCTTACCAGCAGCCCAGATATAACCCCCACTCCTCCACCTACAACCCTGGCTGGAGAGATCACCCTAATTTAAGGTATGGAGGCAATTCTGGCCAACCTTACCAGCAGCAGCAACAACAAACGTACCAGCCACAACAGCCTAGGTACAATGCAAGTTCAAGCAACCAGCAGTACCAAGCACCAATGAAGCAGCCTATGTAGCAAGCTAACAAGCCAGAACCGAGCCTGGAAGACTTAATGAAGCAATTGGCAAACAGCAACATCCAATTCCAACAGGGGACTGAGACTAGCATTCAGAGCTTGGAGACTCAGATAGGTCAACTAGCAAGCACCATTAGTGAGCTGAAGTCTCAAGGTTCTGGCAGTTTACCTTCTCAGACAGTCACCAATCCAAGAGGCAATGTGAGTGCCATAACCCTGCGCAATGGTAAAGAAGTGAGTGCTCCAAAACCTAGCCTGCCTTCTACTGTTCAAAATTTTGTTCAAGAAAAAAATTCAGACCCTGCAGCCCCTAAAGCTATCCCAAAACAGCAGCCAATCCACCTTCAGGATCAGGCAGAGAGCTCTACCCCCAGTATTCCTCTCCCCTTTCCAAACAGAGTTACACAGTCCAAGAAAATTGCTAAGCATGAGCTAGATAAAGAGATCATGGATATTTTTAGGAAGGTAGAAGTCAATATACCTCTCCTGGAAGCAATTAAACAGATTCCCAAGTATGCAAGATTTCTAAAGGATTTGTGTACCCATAAGAGAAGACTGAAAGGCAATGAAAAAGTGAGCATGAGCAGAAACGTGTCAGCAATGATCCAGCCTAACTGCCATCAAAGTGCACTGATCCTGGAACTTTCACCATTCCTTGCACTATTGGAGACAAGCAGTTTACAAATGACATGCTAGATCTGGGTGCTTCAATTAACGTGATGCCCAAGTCCATCTATTCATCATTGAAGATTGGAGAACTGAAGCCCACTGGAGTTGTCATTCAGCTTGCTAATAGAAGCACAGCATATCCTGCAGGTCTTCTTGAGGATGTTTTAGTTAGGGTAAATGATTTAATATTTCCAGCTAATTTTTATGTGTTGAATATAGAGGATGAGTCTACATCTAGACATGCCCCTTTGATCTTGGGTAGACCCTTCCTTAAAACTGCTAAAACCATAATTGATGTGCATGCTGGTACCCTTTCCACGGAATTTAGTGACACTGTAATTCATTTTAATTGAAGTGATGCCATGAAACACCCTTTAGAAGAGCCTTCAGTGTTCCAAATATATGTCATAGACCTGCTAGTTGATGATGTGCATGCTGAATTGGTAGCTGAATTTCCTGATATGGTAGGCTTGCTAGATACTTTCGAGTGCCTTGCATGTACTAATTGTGATGGGAATTGTGCTGCTTGTTCTGAAATTTCTGCATATATGGGATATGATGAGACTGATTTGGAGCATAGTGCAGAGTTTACAGGTGTTTCTGAGCTTCACACAGCAGACTTGGTTTCTCCAACCAAGCTAGTTCCCACTGTGCAGCAGGCACCTATACTAGAGCTGAAACCATTACCTGATCATCTCAAGTATATCTTCCTGGCAGAAGAAGAGAAGCTGCCTGTCATTATAGCCAACAATCTGCAACCTGAACAAGAAGAGAGGTTGTTGCAGATCTTGAAACAGCGGAAGACAGCCATTGGATGGACACTTGCAGACATTCCTGGCATTAGCCCCTCCACCTGCATGCATAGGATTTTATTGGAGGAAGAATCTAAACCAATGAGGTAGCCCCAAAGGCGACTTAATCTGTTGATTCTGGATGTGGTCAAGAAAGAAGTGAGCAAGCTGTTGTCAGCCGGCATTATCTACCCCCTCTCAGATAGCAAATGGGTGAGTCCAATTCAAGTGGTTCCAAAGAAGAGTGGCATAACTGTGGTAGCCAATGAAAAGAACGAGTTGATCCCCACCAGAGTGTAGAACAACTGGCGTGTCTGCATCGATTATAGAAGACTCAACCAGACGACAAGGAAGGATCACTTCCCTCTGCCCTTTATTGATTAGATGTTAGAAAGACTGGCAGGGAAGTCCCATTACTGCTTCCTGGATGGCTTCTCAGGCTACTTCCAGATTTACATAACCCCAGAGGATCAGAAGAAGACGACTTTCACCTATCCATTCGGCACATTTGCATATAGGAGGATGCCCTTCGGTCTGTGTAATGCCCCTGGTACATTCCAGCGGTGTATGGTGAGCATCTTTTCTGATTTTTTAGAACACTGCATGGAGGTATTCATGGATGACTTTACTGTATATGGCTTCTTTTTTGATGCATATTTAGATAGCCTTGCTAGGGTACTTGATAGATGCATTGAGACTAATCTTGTTCTTAATTTTGAGAAATGTCATTTCATGGTAGAATAAGGCATAGTTTTAGGGCATGTAATTTCTAGCAAAGGCCTTGAAGTAGATAAGGCTAAGATAGATGTTATTGCCTCTTTACCTTACCCCACTTGTGTGTGGGAAGTGCGTTCCTTTCTTGATCATGCATGGTTTTACAAGCGATTCATCCAGGACTTCAGCAAGATTGCCTTGCCATTGTCTAAGCTTCTCCAGAAAGAAGTGGATTTCGACTTTGATAAGCAGTGCAGAGTAGCGTTTGATCAGCTGAAGCAGAGCCTTACCTCCCCTCCCATCATGCAGCCACCTAACTGGGAGTTTCCCTTCGAGCTTATGTGTGATGCATCAAACTTTGCAGTATGCGCTGTCCTTGCACAGCGAGTGGACAAGCTATCCCACATGAGTTATTATGCCTATCACACTTTGGATGCTGCCCAAGCAAATTACACCATTAATGAGAAAGAGCTCCTTGCTATTGTGTTTGCTTTAGATAAATTCCATTCATATTTGCTTAATTCTAAAGTCATTGCTTTCTCTGATCATGCAGCTTTAAAGTACTTGCTCAAGAAGCCGAATGCGAAGCCTAGGCTCATTAGGTGGATGTTGCTCTTGCAAGAATTTGACCTTGAGATCAGAGACAAGAGTGGAGCTGAGAACTTGGTAGCAGATCACCTGAGTCGGATACCACTGACTTTGGACAGCCTTACCATTAGAGAGACCTTCCCGGATGAGCAGCTTTATCAGCTGCAAGGTACAAATCCTTAGTATGCTGACTTGGTAAACTACTTGTTGCTTCTGAGTTACCTGCTTATTTTAAGAAGCATCAAGTAGATAAGCTTAAAAGTGAATCCAAACATTATGTGTGGGAAGACCCCTACTTGTGGAGACTATGTAGTGACCAAGTAATTAGGAAGTGTGTGCCTGGACATGAATCTGAGTCTGTGTTACAGTTCTGTCATACTTTTACATGTGGTGGTCATTTTGGACCTCAGCGCATTGCTCGTAAAGTTTTAGATTCTGGACTCTATTGGCCTACCCTATTTCATGATGCGTACAACTTTTGTAAGAATTGTGCCCAATGCCAACAGACAGGTAATATTTCCTGTAAGAATGAGATGCCTCAACAGCCTTTGCTGTTTTGTGAGCTATTTGATGTTTGGGGCATCGATTTCATGGGTCCTTTCCCTACTTCTTTTGGTTTTGTGTATATTCTTTTAGTTGTGGACTATGTTTCTAAATGGGTAGAGGCCAAGGCCACCCGGACTGACGATTCTCGTGTTGTCTTAGATTTTGTCAAGACTCACATTTTCTGCAGATTCAGCATTCCAAGCTATCATCAGTGACCAAGGTTCTCATTTCTGCAATAGGCACATGACTGTTTTGTTGAGAAAGTATGGTGTGGTGCACAAGGTGTCAACCCCTTACCATCCACATACCAATGGGCAAGTAGAGGTGTCAAATAGGGAGATCAAGCAGATTTTAGAGAAGACCGTCCAGCCCAACAGAAAAGACTGGAGCCTGCGTTTGAATGATGCATTGTGGGCCTATCGGACTGCCTACAAGACCCCTATAGGCATGTCCCCTTACAGGCTAGTCTTTGGCAAGGCATGTCACCTTTCAGTAGAGATCGAGCATAAGGCGTACTGGGCTGTGAAGCAGTGTAATCTTGATTTAGGCCAAGCTGGATCACAGAGGAAGCTCCACCTGCAGGAACTTGATGAAATCCGGTTGGAGGCTTATGAGAATTCCAGAATCTATAAAGAAAAGACCAAGGCTGTCCATGACAAGATGTTGGTGAGAAAATAGTTCTACATTGGTCAGAAAGTACTACTTTACAACTCCCGTCTCAAGCTAATGCCCGGCAAGCTTCATTCTCGATGGATGGGTCCTTTTATGGTGACTCATGTCTTTCCTTATGGTGCAATTGAGATCAAGAATGAGGCAACCAACCAGACCTTCCCAGTGAATGGACATCGGCTGAAACCTTTCTATGAGGGTTTTCAAGAGCAAGTGGTGGAAGAGGTGCACTTGTCTGCTGTCCTCTATGAGACTTAAACCCACAGGCTATTTTCTTTCCCTTTCTCTTTTAGTTTTAGTGCATTGCTTTTACTGTTTGTTTTGTGCTTTGCATTGAGGACACTGCAAAAATTTAAGTGTGGGGGAGGATTAGCCTGTTATGTGTGTTTTTATGCTTTCTGTTTTTCTGTTTTACTTGCTGTTTTTACTATTTTCTGTTTTCAGTTTAGATTTTTAATGTTATGTCTTCTGTTTTAGGCTTAGTTTCCTGTTTTATGTGTTTTTACATTTTTCTGGTTCTTTCCAATCAATTTAAGAGTTATGAAGAGAGTGGTTTGAAGTAATTTTGATTCTAGAGTTGCTACAACATGAGTGGACAATTATCTTGCTTCTTACATTTAAGTGATATGGCAACAAAATTTGATTTGGATAAGTTGATTCTTAGTAGTCTTATAAGCTGTGAGGATTTGAGCCATATGTCATGATTCTTTCTTGTGTGTTTTCATTTATCATTTTGACACTCTAGAACTTGTTATGTTTCTTAGTTGAGGTTACATTTGCACATGCATGCATAAAAGTGATTAAGGCATTCCTTTCTTTGAGAAGCTACTTGACCAAATAGCTAACCTTGATGTTATCCTTTGATTTCCCCTTTTTGAGCCTAATGATCTTTTCTTTCGTGTGTAGCTCATTGCAAGCCTAAGTGTAAAACTATGTCTTACCCAATCCTTAGGAATTGAAGAGCATTGCATTGAATAAAAAGGGAGTAAATTCTTACAAAAAAAAAAATAATAAAGCATCAAGTTGTGGCTGATTGGTTATGGCTGAATTGTTAAGTGTTATGCTTCAAAAAGAAGAAGAATATAGCAGCAGAAAAAGAGAATAAAGTTGTTTTGGGAAAAGAAAAAAATAAGTTGAAGCTCAAAGTCAAGATGCATAAAGTACTTGAATTTCTCCATAATTAGAAGCTCTTTGTGACTCCTTGGGTGCTTTAGCCATTTTTTCCATATTATTGCCATCCCTTTACCTTTCCCTATTACAACCCTTTAAAAGTCCTTTTGATTTGTGTTATACATGTGACATAGGTAGTGGAGACTAAGAAAGTGAACAAGCTTATGGTAGTGTGATTTTGATAGGATGATTGGAGAGAAATGCTTACCTTAGACACTTGAGAGCATTTATTTATCTTGTGAGAGGCTATCTACTTTGACTCATTCCTATTAAATAAAATTGCCATGTTTTTTGTTCTCTAGTTGTTAAGAGATGTTGTTCCATGAGTGTTGCTATTTCTTTAAGTTTGAATTATTTTCTTACCTTAATCTTTGCATTCTTGATTTGATTGGAGAACTGTTTTCTTATTCTAGTTAGTTTGTTTCTTGTGATTTTGCCAAGGAGTGTAAAAAGCTAAGTGTGGGGGAATTTGATAACACATTATTTTACACTATTTGTTTCCCTTATACTTAGTCTTTTAATGTGTGTTTCTAGTGATTTTTATGACCTTTAGACATGTTTTGTAGATTTGGACTTTTTGGTGCTTGTAGATTTTAATTGCTTAACTGTTAAATTCTGGCACTGCTTACGTTTTTCACCTTATCTTTGGATGCAGATGTCCGATTGATGTGATTCTAGTTTCTTTGGAAAGCTGACAGAAAATTCCACATTTCAAAATTCCACATTTCATATGAAGAGCCCAGAAGCTGATTCTCACGTCTGGACAACTGAAATTCGGGTGCAAACAGTCCAGATTTTCTGCTCCACCCAGCACTCCGCCCAGCATTGACTGATTCCTTTCCTTAGGCCTGCCTATTGGACCAGAGCATGTTTATTTGGGCCAGCATCTACCTATTGGGCCAGAACACATGACATTAGGGCTTGATCATGTTTTTACCATTAATAATTTAGGAAACTAGGCTTATTTTGTAATTAGGAAACCATTAGGAAACCTAGAGGAGGCAGTCAGCTAGTACATATTCTCAAGTTTTTGAGGCAAATCATACCCAACCAGAGAGATACAAAATTCCCTTGAGCTGCTGCTGCCTCCTTTGCTGAGTTCATTTTTCCTCTTTTGCTTTGTATTCAAGTCTTCCATGGAAGGCTAAGTTCGTTTGTAATCAATTCAAGAGGAGCCAAACTTAATAATCCAGAGTTCCTGTGCTTCAACCGGGTTTGATTTAATATAGTTTGATTGTCTTCTTCTTCTCATCTTCATATAATTGAATGGTATTTTAATTGCTTGCATACTTTGTATGAATTTTAATCGGTTGATTAGATTCATCACAGTAATCAAACTGCTGATCATATGTTAAAGGTCTTTAATATATGGTTAACTTGGATAATTCGGTTATTAAATTAATCTGGACTTAGTGATATAGAGCGGTTGCCTAGAGTCTTAATTCCATGATTAATTGAATCTTGATTGGTAAATCAGTAGGAATTCTAAACGTTACTGTTAGGGGTTCCAGGTAACACTTAACCAAGAATTAAATCAGATCAAGGTTATCTTTAGTGAACAAAGATGGATTAAGGTTTGGTTGCCTGCTTGAGTTGATTGCGTTTTCTCTTATTTGATAAATTTAGTTTACTATTTTCTTAATTCTTAGTATATTGCATTCAACACAACCCCCTCTCCCCTTTATTTTGTTCTTGCTTAAGTTCTTAAAATATTAGTTGTTCTGGTGAATCCTTGAGAGACGACACTGGTTGCATCGTATACTACAATTTAGTTGCAATTAGTAGTTTAATTTTGTACGGTTCGGCATCCGTCAATTAATGCATCATTTTATCTATTTTAGCTTATTTTCAATTTATTTTAAGTTCTATCTTGAAATTCTCCATACTCGTTGATTAGATAAAATTAAGAATAACCCAATTTCGTTAATTGATAACATTAGTCATCGTGGGAACGATAATTCACTCTCATTTTATTACCTGGAAACGATAACGTGCACTTGCGTTAGAGTTTTACACAACAATTTTTTGGCACTGTTGCCGATAACTAATTGGTTATTAATATCAATACTCATTAATCTCTATTTTAGTCTGATTGTTTATTTTTCAAATATTTATTTAATTGTTTTACTTTCTGATACTTTCAGGAGTTTTCTTTTTGGTGTATGAGAAAATCTGGAAGCAGCTCCCTACTCCCATTTGATTCTTTGATAGAGAAGACCTGTCGAAAGAGTAGAAATGAGAGAAGAAAGTCTACCAGAATTTTGACAAAAAAAATGGCTAAAGAAAATCCTCTGAAAGAACTTCGTGACTATGCTATTCCTCTAGTCACAGATACCACCTTTAGTATAAGGTGACTGGCTATCCAAGCCAATACTTTTGAGATTAAACCTACTGTTATTCACATAGTTTAGTAAGCCCAATTCAGTGGTTTAGCGAATGAAGATCCTCATGCTAACATCACCAAGTTCTTGGAAATATGTGATACCTTCAAGCACAATGATGCTACAGATGATGTCATTCACCTCCGACTTTTTCCATTCTCACTACGAGATAAAGCCAAGTCTTGGCTACAGTCTTTGCTAGTAGGAACCATCACTACCTGGGATATTTTGGCACAAAAATTCTTAGCCAAATTCTTTCCACCTACTAAGACTGCCAAGATGCGAAATGATATCACCACATTCAATCAACAGGAGAATGAGTCACTTCAAGAGGCTTGGGAAAGGTATAAAGAATTACTTCGCAAATGCCCCCACCATGGACGTCCTGATTAGTTGTAATTACAAACCTTCTACAATGGGCTGCTAAGTACAACCAAGACACTAGTTGATACTGCTATTGGTGGGTCCTTAATGAGAAAGACATATGAGGATGCTACTGAACTATTAGAGGAGATGGTTGCCAATGCCTATCGACGGCCTACTGCAAGGTCTACATCATGAAAGGTACTTGGGGTTCATAAGGTTGATGCTTTCACAACCCTATCTGTAAAAATTGATTCTTTGGCTAAGCAATTGACCACCATGAATGTCAACGCCATTCAGTCCCTTCCTGAGATTTGTGATCATTGTGGCGGTCCTCATGTTAGTACAGATTGCAAGGTGGGCAATCCTTTCTTTACATCTCAATATGAGGAAGCAAATTATGTGGGAAATCAAAATAGGCAGAATAATCCCTATTCCAACACCTATTATCCGGGGTGGACAAATGACTTGAATTTTTCTTGGAAAAACAACCAAAACAATGTTCAACTACTAGTGCAAGCAAAAGTTTCTTTGGAGGATGCTCTACCCCAGTTAATAGTGAATACAAGTCAATTCATAGCCAGAACAAATGCCTCCATTCATAACCTAGAGGTTCAAGTGGGTCAACTCTTTACCATGCTCACTACTAGAAAACAGGGATCATTGTCAAGTGATACAGAGGTAAATCCTAAAGAGCACATCAAGGCAATAACTCTTCGTAGTGGTAAGACCTTGGATGAATGATGACTGCCAAACCGTTCAAAATTACAATACTAATTGCAACAAATTTGTAATATAGGATGTAACCAGTGTCGTCTCCCAAGGATTCATCAGAACAAGTAATCTATTAGGACTTAAGTGATAACACATTATTTTATACTATTTGTTTCTCTTATACTTAGTCTTTTAGTGTGTGTTTCTAGTGATTTTTATGGCTTTTAGACATGTTTTGTAGATTTGGACTTGTTGGTGCTTGTAGATTTTAATTGCTTAACTGTTAAATTCTGGCACTGCTTAC
>QAOA01008202.1:177835-226155 GCA_003255065.1 Cercis canadensis | reverse complement strand
GGTTATTAAATTAATCTGGATTTAGTGATATAGAGCGGTTGCCTAGAGTCTTAATTCCATGATTAATTGAATCCTGATTGGTAAATCAGTAGGAATTCTAAGTGTTATTGTTAGGGGTTCCAGGTAACACTTAACCAAGAATTAAATCAGATCTAGGTTATCTTTAGTGAACAAGGATGGATTAGAGTTTGGTTGCCTGCTTGAGTTGATTGCGTTTTCTCTTATTTGATAAATTCAATTTACTGCTTTCTTAATTCTTAGTATATTGCATTCAACACAAAACCCCCCCTTATTCTGTTCTTGCTTAAGTTCTTGAAAGATTAGTTGTTCTGGTGAATCCTTGGGAGACGACACTGGTTGCATCCTATACTACAATTTAGTTGCAATTAGTAGTTTAATTTTGTACGGTTCGGCACCCGTCATTAAGCGTGAACAGAATATGGGGTTTGTAGTTGAATGCAATATAATAAGAAAACAGAATGTTGTAATACAGAAATTGATCAACATAAGAGAATGTAATTAACTTAAGCAGGCAACCAAACCTAATTAATTCATCATTGTTCACTAAAGATAATCTAAATCTGATTTAATTCTTGGTTGAATGTTACTTGGAATCCTTAACAGTAACACTCAAAATTTCTACTGAATACATTCAGAATTCAATTAATCTCAGAATTAAGACTCTAGGCAATCGCTCTATATCCTAAGTCTAGATTAATTTAAGAATTGAATTTCCCAAGTTAATCATATATCAAAGACCTTTAAAATATAATTAAGAATTTGATTACTGTAATGAGTCCAATCAACTGACTAAATTCATCTAAAGCATGCAATTAAAATATCATTCAATCACATGAAAATAAGAAGAAGATAATCAAATTGCATTAAATTAAACCCGGATTATGAAGCATAAGAACTTTAGATTAATATGTCTGGCTCTTCTTGAATCGATTACAGAAGAATTTAGCCCTCTATGGAAGGCATGAAACACAACAAAATGTTTAAACTCGAATTATAGCAACAGGAAGTAGAAGATTATATTTTTCTCAACAACTGAAGAATAAATACTAGCTGCCTTCTCTAGGTTTCCTAATTACAAAATAAACCTAATTTCCTAAGACCTAATGGTAAAAATGTGACTAAGCCCAATGACATATGTGCTAGCGCAATAAGCAAGTGTTGGTCCAATAAGCAAGCCAATAAATGAAATAAGTCAATGCTGGGCAAATGCAGAAATTATGGGCTGCTTCCATGTGAAATTCAGTTGTCCAGACGCGAGAATCAACTTCTAAGCTTTGCATATGAAATGTATAATTTTCTATCAGCTTTCCTACAAAACTAGAATCACATCAATCAGACAACTGTAGCTTAAGATATAGTAAAAAAATGTAAATAGTGCCCGAAATTAACAATTATGCAATTAATATCTTATAAACACCAACAAGTCTAAATCTACAAAATGCATCTATAAGCTATGAAAATCAGCATAAATACATACCAAAGACTAAATATAAGGGAAACAAATAATATAAAAATATTTTCTTATCAAATTCCCCCACACTTAGCCTTTTGCACTCTTGGGCAAAATCACAAGAATCAAATAGGAAAAGCAACAACTCTCTCCAATCAAATCAAGAATGTAAAAGATCAAAAGTAAAAGAACAATTCAAACTCAAAGAAACAACAACATTCATGGAACAACCTCTCTTGACAACTAGAAAACAAATAGCAAGGCAATGTTATTTTATAAGAATGAATCAAAGTGGATAGCCTATTGCAAGATAAATGTATGCTCTCAATTCCCTCAAGTGTCTAACGTAAGTGTTTCTCTCCAATTCATCCTATCAAAATCGCACTACCATAGGCTTGTTCATCATCTCAATCTCGACTACCTATGACACATGCATAACACAAATCAAAAAGACTTTTAAAGGGTTTTAATGAAGTAAGATAAGGAATGACAATAATATGGAAAAATGGCTAAGTCACCCAAGGAATCACAAGAGCATTGATTATGGAAACATTCAAACAACTTATGCATCTTTGACTTTTGGGCTTCAATTCATTCATACTTCTCTCAAAACAACTTATTCTTTTGCTGCTGCTATTTTTTTTTCTTTCAAACTCTTAACTCTTGACAAATTAGCCACAACTTGATGCTATTTTGTAAAAATTCACTCCCTTTTTCTTTTATTCAATGCAATGCTCTTCAATTCCTAAGGGTTAGGTAAGACATAGTCTTACACTTATGCTTGCAATGAGCTACACATGAAGGAAAGGATAATTAGGCTTAAGAAGGACTAATCAAAGGATAACATCAAGCTTAGCTATTTGGTCAAGTAGCTTCTCAAAGAAAAATATTCCTTAATCACTTTTATAACCTCAACTAAAAATCAGAACAAGTTCTAGAGTGACAACTTGATAGATGAAAACACACAAGAAAGAATCATGACATAAGACTCAAATCCTCACAGCTATAAGACTATCAAAATCAAATCATCCAAATTAAATTTGTTGCCTCACCACTTAAATTCAAGAAGCAATATTATCCAATCATGTTGTAGCAACTTTAGAATCCAAATTGCTTCAAACTATGCTATTCACAACTCTTCATTTAATTGGAAAGAACCAAAAAAATTAAATGAAAACAGAAAAATAGAATTTTAAATAAAACAGAAAACAGAAAATACTAAAAACAACACAACAAAACACTAAAAACATAAAACATAAAAACATAGAAATAACACAGTAGGCTAATCCTTCCCCCTCACTTAAATTTTTTGTAGTGTCCTCAATGTAAAGCACATAGGAAACAGGAAATGCATAACAATAAAAATAAAATAGAAGGAGAAAGAAAATAGTCTTTGGGTTTAAGTCTCATAAATGGCAGTATACAAGTGCACCTCTTCCACCAATTGCTCTTGAAAACCCTCATAGAAAGGCTTTAGCCGATGTCCATTCACTAGAAAGGTCTTGTTGGTTGCCTCATTCTTGATCTCAATTGCATAATAAGGAAAAACACGAGTAACGACAAAAGGACTCATCCATTTAGAACGAAGCTTACTGGGCATTAGCTTATGATGGGAGTTGTAGAGCAACACTTTCTGACCAATGTGAAACTCTTTCCTTACTACTATCTTATAATGAACAACCTTGATTTTCTCTTTATAGATTCGGGAGTTCTCATAAGCCGCCAACCAAATTTCTTCAAGTTCTTACAGTTGGAGCTTCCTTTGGGATCCGGCTTGGGCTAAGTCAAAATTGCACTGCTTTACTGCCCAATACACCTTATGTTCTATCTCCACTGGAAGGTGACACGCCTTGCCAAAGACGAGCCTATAAGGTGACATGCCTATAGGGGTCTTGTAGGCAGCCCTATAAGCCCACAATGCATCATCCAGACATATGCTCCAGTCTTTTTTGTTGGGTTGGACAGTCTTCTCTAGAATTTGCTTGATCTCTCTATTGGACACTTGCTTGCTCATTGGTTTGTGCATGATAAAGGGTCGACACCTTATGCACCACACCATACTTTCTCAACAAAGCCACCATATGCCTCTTGCAGAAGTGAGAACCTTGGTCACTAATGATGGCTCTTGGAATGTTGAACCTGCAAAAAATGTGAGTCCTAACAAAATCTAAGATAACACGAGAATCGTTAGTCTGAGTGGCATTGGCCTCTACCCATTTAGAAACATAATTCATAACTAATAGAATATAACAAAAACCAAAAGAACTAGGAAAAGAACACATAAAATCAATACCCCAAACATCAAATATCTCATAAAACAGTAATGGCTATTGAGGCATTTCATTCCTGCAGGAAATATTTCTTGTCCGTTGGCATTGTGCACAATGCTTACAAAAGTTGTATGCATCATGAAATAAGGTAAGTCAATATAGTCCAGAGTCTAAAATTTTTCTAGCAGTGCGTTGAGGTCCAAAATGACCACCACATGCAAAAATATAACAAAATTGTAAAACAGACTCAAACTCATGTCCAGGCACACACCTCCTAATGACTTGGTTACTACACAATCTCCACAATCTCCACAAATAGGGATCATCCCACATATAATGTTTAGCTTCACTTTTAAGCTTATCTACTTGATGCTTCTTAAAATAAGCAGGTAACTCAAAAGCAACTTAGTAATTTACCAAGTTAACATACCAAGGATCTTTACCGTGCAACTGATAAAGCTGGTCATCCGGGAAGGTCTCTCTGATGGGAAGGTTGTCCAAGGTCAGTGGAATCCGGCTTAAGTGATCTGCTTCCAAGTTCTCAGCTCCACTCTTATCTCTGATCTTAAGGTCGAATTCTTGCAAGAGCAGCATCCACCTAATGAGCTTAGGCTTCGCATCCAACTTCTTAAGCAAGTACTTTAAAGTTACATGGTCAGAGAAAGTAATTACTTTACAATTAAGTAAATATGCATGAAATTTATCTAAATAAAAAATAACAGCAAGAAGCTCTTTCTCAATGGTGGTGTAATTTGCTTGGGTAGCATCCAAAGTGCGAGATGCATAATAAATCACGTGGGACAACTTGTCCACTCGCTGTGCAAGGACAGCGCCTACTATAAAGTTGGAAGCATTGCACATCAACTTAAAAGGAAGCTCTCAGTTAGGTGGCTGGATGGTGGGAAGGGAGGTAAGACTCTGCTTCAACTGATCAAAGGCTGCTCTGCATTGTCTATCAAATTCAAACTCTACTTCTTTTTGGAGAAGTCTAGACAATGGAAGGGCAATCTTACTAAAATCCTTGATGAATCACTTGTAAAACCCTGCATGACCAAGAAAAGAACACACTTCCCGCACACAGGTAGGGTAGGGTAAAAAGACAATAACATCAATCTTAACCTTATCTACTTCAATGCCTTTGCTAGAAACTACATGTCCGAAAACTATGTCTTGTTCTACCATGAAGTGACATTTCTCAAAATTAAGAACAAGGCTAGTCTCAATGCATCTATTAAGTACTCTAGCAAGGCTGTCTAAACATGCATCAAAAGAGGAGCCATAAACAAAAAAGTCATCCATGAATACTTCCATGCAGTATTCTAAAAAATCAGAAATAATGCTCACCATACACCGCTGGAATGTACTAGGGGCGTTAAAAAGGCCGAAGGGCATCTTCTTATCCGTAAATGTGCCGAATGGACAAGTGAAGGTAGTCTTCTCTTGATCATTCGGAGCAATGTGAATCTGAAAGTAGTTTGAGAAGCCATCTAGGAAGCAGTAATGAGACTTCCCTGCCAACCTCTCTAGCATCTGATCAATGAAGGGGAAGTGATCATTCCATGTTACTTGGTTGAGTCTTCTATAATCAATGCAGACTTACCAACTGTTCTGCACTCTGGTGGGAATCAACTCATTCTTCTCATTGGCTACTATAGTTATACCACTCTTATGGGGAACAACTTGCATCGAACTCAACCATTTGCTGTTTGAAATAGGGTAAATAATTCTGGCTGATAACAATTTGCTCATTTCTTTTTTTACCACATCCAAAATCAAAGGGTTGAGTCGCCTTTAGGGCTGCCTCACTGGTTTAGCTTCTTCATCCAATAAAATCTTATGCAAGGAAGTGGAAGGGCTAATTCTAGGAATGTATGCAAGTGTCCATCTGATAGCTGTCTTCTGTTGCTTCAAAATCTGTAACAATTTATCTTCCTGTTTAGGTTGTAGATTGTTGGCTATGATTACTGGCAGCTTCTCTTCTTCTTCTAGAAATGCATACTTGAGGTGGTTAGGTAACAGTTTCAACTCTATGGTTGGTGGCTGTTGCACAGAGGAGACTAATTTGGTTAAAGGAATCAAAGCTATTGTTTGAAGCTCAGCAATATCTACAAGCTATACACTATGCTCCAAAACAGTATCATCATATCCCATATATTCAAAAATTTCAGAACATTCAGCACAACTTCCATTGTAATCAGCACATCTAGAACACTCTAAAGTATCTAGAAGGCCTACTATATCAGGAAACTCGACTACCAAATCAACATGCATATCATCAACTAGTAGGTGTATTACATCTATTAAAAAATTGAATGCTCTTCCAAATAATGTTTAATGGCATCAAATAAATTAAAATTAATTACAGTATCACCAAACTCCATGGAAAGGGTACCAACATGCACATCAATTATGATTTTAGCAGTTTTGAGAAAAGGGTCTATCTAATATCAAGGGGGCATGTCTAGATGTAAAATCATCCTCCATATTTAACACATAAAAGTCAGCTGGGAAAATTAAATCGTTTACCCTAACTAAGACATCTTTGAGAAGCCCTGCGGGATATGCTGTACTTCTATTGGCAAGCTGAATGACCATTCTAGTAGGCTTCAATTCTCCAATCTGCAATGATGAATAAATGGACTTAGGCATCACATTAATTGAAGCACCCAGATCTAGCATGACATTTGTGAACTGCTTATCTCAAATAGTGCAGGGAATAGTAAATGTTCTAGGATCTGTGCACTTTGATGGCAGGTTAGGTTGGACCGTAGCTAACATGTTTCTTCTCATGCTCACTTTCTCATTAACCTTCAATATCCTCTTATGGGTGCACAAATTCTTTAGAAACTTTACGTATTTGGAAATATGTTTAATTGCTTCCAAGAGATGGATATTGACTTCCACCTTCTTGAAAGTGTCTATGATCTCTCTTTCCAACTCATGCTTAGCAATCTTCTTGGATTGTGTAACTTTGTTGGGAAAAGGAAGAAGAATGTTGGGGGTAGAGTTCTCTATCTAGTTCTGAAGGGAGGAAGGTTGCTGTTTTGGGACAGGTTTCTGGGCTATAGGGTCAGGATTTTTTTCTTGGACAAAATTTGTGACTGTGGAGGACTAGCTAGGTTCTAGAAAACTCATTTCCTTGCCATTGCGCAGGGTTATGACACTCATATTGCCTCTCTGATTTGTAACTGTTTAAGAGGGTAAAATTTTGAAACCTTGAGACTTCAACTCATTGATGGTGGTTGTAAGTTAGCCTATCTGAGTCTCCAAGCTCTGAATGCTAGTCTCAGTCCTCTGTTAGAATTGTATGCTATTGGTTGCCAATTGCTTCATTAAATCTTCCAAGCTCGATTTTGGCTTGTTAGCTTGCTGCACAGGCTGCTTCATCGATCGTTAGAACTGCTAGTTGTTTGAGCCTGCATTATATCTAGGCTATTGTGGCTAGTAGGCTTATTACTGCTAGTAAGTCTAGCCAAAATTGGCACCATTCTTTAGGTTAGAGTGATCTCTCTAGCTAGGGTTGTATGTAAGAGAATGTGGGTCATATCTGGGTTGCTAGTGAGGTTTGTCAGGGAAGATGTCAGCCACTACTTCATTGTTATCTTGGAGAATAGGGCACTGATCCGTTGGATGACTAGCTAGGAAACAAATGCCACATAGCTTAGCAGGAGCTTGAATTGGTGTGTGTCCCATTGCTAACTGTCTACCCAAGGAGGTCAGTTCTTCTAAACGACTCTCCACCATCTGTTGGTTTACCATTTGTACCTTGTTCACTCCCCTAGCTGGGGTCACCATCGTTGTGCTAATTTATTGTGCATTAGCTGCCATGTTGGCTATTAATTCCCTTGCAGCCACAAGAGTCTTATCCATCAAGATACCTTCAGAAGCAGCATCCACCATGTTCTGATCCATAGGAAGAAGTCCTTCATAGAAGTATTGGATGAGCAACTGATCACTGATTTGGTGATGAGGGAAGCTTCCACAGAGTTTCTTGAATCTCTCACAGTACTCATGTAATGTCTCTTCACTGTTTTGCCTTATGCCACATATGTCTTTCCTTATGGCAGCTGCTCTTAAGGTAGAGAACCTTTTTTTCGAGGAAGCACCTCTTCATGTCATTCCAGCATGTGATAATGACTGGCTGTAAGTAGTATAGCCAATCCTTTGTTGCTCTGTCTAATGAGAAAGGGAGAACTTTCAGCTTGATATGCTCTTCCAAGATTCCTTGCAGCTTCATGGTAGAACATACTATATGGAACTCCTTCAAGTGCTTGTAAGGATCTTCACCTGCAAGTCCATGAAACTTGGAGAGCAAGTGTATTAATCAAGATTTAAGCTCAAAATTAGCATTCAAGTCAGGATATTGAATACATAAAGGTTGGTAATTATCATCAGGGGCAGCAAATTCCTTAAGAGTCCTAGCCTTAGCATGCATGTTATTATTAGTCATATTAATAACATGATTAATATCAGGATTGACCACATGATTCATGTTATTGGCATCCATATTAGGAACATGAATATCAACTACTTTACTCCTAGACCTCCTTTGCAGGGTATGGAAAGTTCTATCAACTTCGGAATCAATCTCACACAATTCATAACAAGAAGACATAGTCATGCACTAAAAGAAACACAGAAAATAACCAAAACAGAAACATATAAAATCACACACACAAAAGCTAAATCATAACAAAATAACCTTAGTTGAGGTATCTACACATTTTTAAAAATTATGGGACCACCACAGGATTAAAGCTAGATGAAAATAGAATTCAAAAATCAAATAAAAATCTTAAAAAATTAGAAAAGTGATCTAAACTATGAAATTTTGGCTTAAAAATGAAAACCTCGTAACAAAGTAATGAGTTTTGATCATTGGCTCATTTTCCTTCAACTGGCTAATTTTCAAGTCAATTAGAGCACAAGTATAGAATTCTACCCGCAAGAACAACCGAAATCAAGCTGAAACACAAGGAAAATTGGGAAAAACTGGAACCAAGGCATAAGAATTCACACAGTGTGAAGAATACTGCCCTTCCTTCATCCACCAAATTTGCAGCTCACTCCAATTAGTGAGAATTGAAGACTACACAGAAAACATAAAACAAGAATAGAAGGCCTAAACGAAGAAGGAAAATAAGATAGGAAAGAAGGTAGAACAAGAGGAAAACCAAGAAGAACAATAACCAGAATAAGAACAATAAGAAAACGAAATCAAGGAGCCTTAAGAAGATTAATTTGTTTGATGAAATCCCCGACAACAGTGCCAAAATTTGGATGGCTGCTGAACTGTGCAAAATTACAATACTAATTGCAACAAATTTGTAATATAGGATGCAACTAGTGTCGTCTCCTAAGGATTCACCAGAACAAGTAATCTATTAGGACTTAAGCATGAACAGAATATGGGGTTTGTAGTTAAATGCAATATAATAAGAAAATAGAATGTTGTAATACAGAAATTGATCAAGATAAGAGAATGTAATCAACTCAAGCAAGCAACCAAACATAATTAATCAATCATTGTTCACTAAAGATAATCTAAATATGATTTAGCCCTTGGTTAAATGTTACTTGGAATCCCTAACAGTAACACTCAGAATTTTTACTAAATACCATTCAAAATTTAATTAATCTTAGAATTAAGACTCTAGGCAACCGCTCTATATCCTAAGTCCAGATTAATTTAAGAACCAAATTTCTCAAGTTAACCATATATCAAAGACCTTTAAAATATGATTAGGAATTTGATTACTGTGATGAGTCCAATCAACCTACTAAATTCATCTAAAGCATGCAATTAAAATATCATTCAATCACATGAAGATAAAAAGAAGATAATCAAATTGCATTAAATCAAACCCGGATTATGAAGCATAAGAACTATGGATTAATATGTTTGGTTTCTCTTGATTACAGAAGAATTTAGCCTTCCATGGAAGACATAAAACACAACAAAAGGTTCAAACTCAAATTACAGCAATAGGAGGCAGAATATTATACTTTTCAATAACTGAAGAATAAATACTAGCTATTTTCTCTAGGTTTCCTAATTTCAAAATAAGCTAATTTCTTAAACCCTAATGGTAAAAACATGACTAAGCCAAATTCTGTGCGAAATTGAGTTATGCAGACATGAGAATCAGCTTCTGAGCTCTGCATATGACATGTAGAATTTTCTGTTAGCTTTTCTACAAAATTAGAATCACATCAATCAGACAACTGTAGCTTAAGATATAGTAAAAAATGTAAATAGTGCCTAAAATTAATAATTATGCAATTAATATCCTATAAGCACCAATAAGTCTAATTCTACAAAATGCATCTATAAGCTATGAAAATCAGCAGAAATACACACCAAAGACTAAATATAAGGGAAACAAATAATATAAAAATATTGTCTTATCAATGAACCCACTGAAATTGCCAAGAAGGTGCCTAGTAAGCCAGTTGAGCCTGAGGTAAAGGAAGACACTAATAAGAAATTATTTTACACTATTTGTTTCCCTTATACTTAGTCTTTTGGTGTGTGTTTCTACTTATTTTCATAGCTTATAGGCATATTTTGTAGATTTGGACTTGTTGGTGCTTATAGATTTTAATTGCATAATTGTTAATTTCTGGCACTGTTTACATTTTTCACTATATCTTGAGTTATATATGTCTGATTGATGTGATTTTAGTTTTTTAGGAAATCTAACAGAAAATTCTATATTTCATATGAAGAGCTTAGAAGCTGATTCTTGTGTCTGGACAATTCAAATTCGAATGGAAGCAGTCCATAATTTTTGCATCCACCCAACATTGACTTATTCCATTCCTTGGGCGTACCTATTGGACCAGTACTTGCTTATTGGATCAACATATGCTTATTGGGCTAGCACACATGTCATTAGGGCTTAATCACATTTTTACCATTAAGTAATTAGGAAATTAGGTTTATTTTGTAATTAGGAAACCTAAAGGAGGCAGCCAGCTAGAATTTATTCTTAACTTGTTGAGAAAAATAAGGTTACCACATTATCATCAGACTTTTTGCCTCCTATTGCTGAATTCAAGTTTAGACGTTTTGCTGTGTTTTATGCCTTCCATGGAGGGCTAAGTTCTTTTGTAATCAATTCAAGAGGAGCCAAACTTATTAATCCAAAGTTCTTATGCTTCAAAATCCGGGTTTGATTTAATGCAGTTTGATTATCTTCTTCTCATCTTTATGTGATTGAATGGTATTTTAATTGCATACTTTATATGAATTTAGTCGGTTGACTGGATTCATCAAAGTAATCAAATTGCTAATCATATTTTAAAGGTCTTTACTATACGGTTAACTTGGAAAAATTTGGTTCTTAAATTAATTTGGACTTAGTGATATAAAGAAGTTACCTAGAGTCTTAATTCCAAGATTAATTAAATCCTGAATGGTATTCAGTAAGAATTCTAAGTGTTACTGTTAGGGGTTCCAAGTAACATTTAACCAAGAATTGAATCAGATTTAGATAATCTTTAGTGAACAAGGATGGATTAAGGTTTGGTTGCTTGCTTGACTTGATTACGTTCTCTTATCTTGATAAATTTCTGTTTTATTGCATCCTAAGTTCTTTGTCTATTGCATTCAACACAAACCCCCTATTCTGTTTACGTTTAAGTCTTAATAGATTAATTGTTTTGGTGAATCCTTTGGAAACGACATTGGTTGCATCCTATACTACAAATCTGTTGCAATTAGTATTGTAATTTTGTACGGTTCGACACTCGTCAGACACCCTAGTGGAAACCCCTGCGATATCTGTAGGGAAAACATCTAAGTTATTCCCAGATAATCCTCCACCATATGTTCTACATCTTCCTTTTCACCAGAGATTCCAAAAGAAGTTGGATTCTCAATTTTCTAAATTTCTAGAAGTGTTCAAGAAGTTACACATCAATATTCCATTTGCAGACGCTCTTGAACAAATACCCAACTATGTCAAGTTCATGAAAGACGTATTGTCTAACAAAAGAAAGCTGGAAGATTTTAAGACCGTTGCACTTACTGAAGAGTGTAGTGCAATCCTTCAAAAGAAATTGTCACCTAGAAGATTTTGAGATCGTTGCACTTACTGAAGAGTGTAGCGCAATCCTTCAAAAGAAATTGCCACCTAAACTAAAAGATCCAGGGAGTTTTACTATATCTTGTACTATTGGTTATTCATATTTTGGTAGAGCTCTTTGTGATTTAGGTGCTAGTTTAACTTGATGCCTCTATCTGTTTACAAGAAATTGGGTCTTGGAGAAGCAAAGCCCACCACAATATCACTGCAGTTAGTTGACAGATCCATCAAATATTCGAGAGGTGTCATTGAAGATGTACTAGTCAAGATGGACAAGCTCATCTTCCCAATGGACTTCATTGTGCTATACATGGAGGAGGACTAAGAGATCCATATCATTCTTGGTCGTCCATTTTTAGCAACTGGAAAAGCTCTCATTAATGTACAAAAAGGCCAACTTACTCTAAGAGTGCAAGGTGATCAAGTGTCCTTCAAGGTTTTCAAAGAAATAAAACATCCAGTTGAAGTGAGTGTCTGCTGTAAAATTGACACTATAAATGAAAGTACTAAATTGTAGAACCCAATTGAAGCTCACGCCATGAGGATGTCAAATAAGGAGAAACCTCCTAATTTAGAGGTCCAAGATGATAAAATCCCAAAGAAGCCAATGGCTAGACCTTTGCCTATAACTGAATCTCATAAGAAAACCAAGAAGAAGAAGCCATCATTCAAAAAGATTCTTTTGGAATATCTTAAAAAATCTGCTTGTTTTGGAGATGGAAACAAAGTTTGAAGCTTAAAGAAAATGGCCAATAAGCTAAAGTTTAAAAAGATAGTAGAGTAAAGATCCAAAAGACCTCCACTACCATTTTTTATCCTAGTTGATTTATTAAGAGATAGTCAAGTTGAGGACTATAAAACAAGTGTTTTTGGGAGGCAACCCAAGCTTTTTAACCCTTTCTCTTAATTTATGTTTAGTTATTTTATTTTATTTTCATGTTTGTGTGTTTAATTTTTCATGTTCTAGGCTTAAAATTCATAACTTTAATCTTTGATAAATTTGCTTACAGGCATTTGAATCAAATTTAGGGGTTCTAATACATCAAAACTGGAAAGAAAGAGCCAAATCAAGCATCAGCATAGAGACTGGNGTTATTCATATTTTGGTAGAGCTCTTTGTGATTTAGGTGCTAGTTTAACTTGATGCCTCTATCTGTTTACAAGAAATTGGGTCTTGGAGAAGCAAAGCCCACCACAATATCACTGCAGTTAGTTGACAGATCCATCAAATATTCGAGAGGTGTCATTGAAGATGTACTAGTCAAGATGGACAAGCTCATCTTCCCAATGGACTTCATTGTGCTATACATGGAGGAGGACTAAGAGATCCATATCATTCTTGGTCGTCCATTTTTAGCAACTGGAAAAGCTCTCATTAATGTACAAAAAGGCCAACTTACTCTAAGAGTGCAAGGTGATCAAGTGTCCTTCAAGGTTTTCAAAGAAATAAAACATCCAGTTGAAGTGAGTGTCTGCTGTAAAATTGACACTATAAATGAAAGTACTAAATTGTAGAACCCAATTGAAGCTCACGCCATGAGGATGTCAAATAAGGAGAAACCTCCTAATTTAGAGGTCCAAGATGATAAAATCCCAAAGAAGCCAATGGCTAGACCTTTGCCTATAACTGAATCTCATAAGAAAACCAAGAAGAAGAAGCCATCATTCAAAAAGATTCTTTTGGAATATCTTAAAAAATCTGCTTGTTTTGGAGATGGAAACAAAGTTTGAAGCTTAAAGAAAATGGCCAATAAGCTAAAGTTTAAAAAGATAGTAGAGTAAAGATCCAAAAGACCTCCACTACCATTTTTTATCCTAGTTGATTTATTAAGAGATAGTCAAGTTGAGGACTATAAAACAAGTGTTTTTGGGAGGCAACCCAAGCTTTTTAACCCTTTCTCTTAATTTATGTTTAGTTATTTTATTTTATTTTCATGTTTGTGTGTTTAATTTTTCATGTTCTAGGCTTAAAATTCATAACTTTAATCTTTGATAAATTTGCTTACAGGCATTTGAATCAAATTTAGGGGTTCTAATACATCAAAACTGGAAAGAAAGAGCCAAATCAAGCATCAGCATAGAGACTGGGCGCCTAGGCTCCAAAATGGAGCACTGGGATGCCCAGAAGCTCTTCCCCTGTCCAGCATCCTAGTTCTTGGGCGTTGCTACGCCTGCAAGGTAGTGTCGCGATGCCCAGAAAAGAAAAAAAAAAAAAAAAACTACTTCACCAGATAACTATTAAGCTAAAACGCACACTTTAAGTTTTCATGACCATTTAAACTTGACATTGGGTTAGTTGACATGTGCCCCCCAGCAACTCCACTTGATGATGATGCAGAGTGATCTACCTCCATTTCAGGGAAGTACTCCTATCTTTTTCTTCTTTGCTTTAAATATTAAGGACAATGTTTCCTTTAAGTTTGGGGGTGGAGAATTATTTTCTGAGCTGCTGTATTGACTTGTACTTAACTTGTTGGGTATCTTTAAATGCTTTTCTAGGTAGTGTTTATATTTTTAATTCTTGTTTTTCTTTAGTTTGTAAAGTAGAATATTAAGTGAAAATTTTTAATTGAAAAGCTTAGGCCAATGATAAAATTGATTTTCACTGTTTACAGCTCTAGAAAAAATGATAGATTTTTTGTTTGTATTTTTTTTTTTTGAAATCTTATGTTAATTTTTGTCTAACTGGAATTTTCTGAATTACTGAGCACATAGCTATGTTTATTTGAAAAATGCATGCTTAGAGATGATTATGTGAATTAAATCATTTCAAAATCTCATAGAATACTAGAACTTGCTTAATTGTTAGTTGAGGCGAAATCCTAGGCTGCGCAATATTAGGGATATGATTTAGGTCATTTTTGCTTCATTTGAGCCTTTCTAGCTAGCCATTTGTATGATATTTTATCCCTAGCATACCTCATTGAGCTTAATTTAGCATGTTTCTTTGTCACCTACACTGACTCTAGCCCTTTGTGTGATCTTTTGACTTGAACCCTTTATCGAAAGCACATTTTTAGTCTTAAAAGCATCTAGAGCTAGGAAAATTAAGGATAATTGATGAAGAAAAGAAAAGGAAGATTTCAATGAAATTGCCACCAAAGAATGAAAATTCAAGAGTTACATCCCAGCTGTTAAAAAAAAAAAAAAATTGGTTTTGCAATGAAAGGAAAAGACAATTCTGCAAATATTGAAAAGAAACAAAAAGAAAAAAAATGTCTTAAAAAGCATTGAGTATGGATGTAGTGGCCCAAAAATAAGAATTCTATTGGTGGATGGCAGAGTAAAGAAGAAAACAAGTTTGGGGGAATTAGAAGTGAAAAGAAAGAAGGGTGCTCTTAAAATTTGCTCTAAACTGAATTTGTGTGATGGGTGAGTTAAGCCACATTTTTATCCATTATTCTACCTTTAACCCAACCACACATTACAAGCCTATCAATAGTCCTTTTGATCCTTAATATTGTGAATTGCCTACATTAGTGGAGATTAACATGAAAAACAAGCAAATGAGATTTTGGATTTTTAAAAATTGGAGATTAATAATTTTTTTGTGAGCTTGTTTGTATAATCTGATTTAAGTAAAGAGAGTAAAGTAAGCAATGGCTACATTCACACACACATAGAGAAAATTTTAGTGAGATTGAGATTTATTTTTTTGGTTAAAATTATACACATTCATACTATCTTGAAAATTTTTCCAGGAGTTGTCCTTAATAGAGAGCTTTGAGGCCTATATGGTTAGCAAATTAATTTTTCACTTTGTAGTTATTTGTTGAGTTTAATTTAATTTTTCTCTTTCTCTTTGCTTGAGGACAAGCAAAATGTAAGTTCAGGGGTATTTTTTAAGTGGATTTTATATTCACTTTTAAGTATTCTTAAGCTTATCATTTTATATGTTATTGAGTTTTTCTAGTATAAATTAATATGTTTTTTTTTTTTTTATATTGTGTAGGTTTAAATGAAGTTTAAAGGTTTTTGATCTTAAGGCATAGAAGAGGAGGGCAAAATTGGAAACTATGGCAAGAAAAGTAGACTCTTGGAGCGTTATTCCAGTGCACCAGCACCCATACCATGCTCTGGGCGTCACAACGCTTGGTGCCCAGCATCACGATGCCCAGCCACCACCAAACTCACCTTCTAGTCATCCCAACACTTACACGAAAGCGTCCTAGCGCCCAGCACTTTTTCTTCCGCACAAGTAGCTTTGTTTTCCTAATAGAATTAGGAGTATGTTGTTTTAGTATTTAAGCGATTTTTAGCTTTTAGTTTGGGGATCTTTTCTAGACCTTTTGGAAAGCAAGGAAGCAAGAGCAAAACAAGGATTTAGAGGTGTAACTTGGACAGCAGATTGGTGGCTTCTCTACTGAGTTTCATTCTTCTCCCCTCTCAATTATGTCTAGATTTTACTCTACCATGTTCTTATCTTCTGCTATGAACTAATCTCTTATCTAGGACTACGATGTAGCCTAATTATGAATAGTTGTAGTTTCTTGTGAAATTAATTTAAGGTTTATCTTTTCTATTTGAGTATTCATCCCTGTTCTTCATGCTTCTAATTAACTGGCCATTAATTAGTTGATTAGTTAATCACAATGAGACCAGAAGGAGATTTGTGTGTCTAGTTCATTGGGATAAATACCATAGGTTGCATGTAGGATAGGAATATACATCCATGACCTGTGTAGTCAATTAAAAGATCCATAGAACCTAATGAATTCGTAATTATTATAATTCATATAGGAATATATAAAGTTAGTAATTAGGGATATTTTCACTAGACATTGAGAGAGGCTAGTGAATGAATTAAGGAATCTTGACTAGCAATTAGGAAGATAAATCGATATTAATGACATAAGGAACGAAAACCGGGATTAATTTTGGTGAAATCAGAACCCTAGGCTTTTCTCTCTTGATTAATTTGTCATTTTATCTGTTTTAGCTTATTTTCAGTTTATTTAAAGTTCTATCTTCAAATTCTCCATACTCATTGATTAGATAAAATTGAGATGAACCTAATTTCGGTAATTGATAATATTAGTCCTCGTCGAAACAATAATTCACTCTCATTTTATTACTTGGAAACGATAATGTGCACTTACGTTAGAGTTTTACACAACATTTATCTCTGATCACCAATTAGTCGTTAAGTTAATCGCAATGAGACCGAAATGAGATTTGTGTGTTTAGTTCATTGGTATAGATACCATAGGTTGCATGTAGGATATGAATATACCTTTATGGCCTGTGTAGTCAATTAAAGAGATTCATACAATTGAATGAATTTTCTGGTTATTCGTAATTCACGTAGGAATATAGTAGGTTCATAACTTGGGAATATTTTCATTTGACATTGGAAAAGGCTAATGAATAATTTTGGGAAGCTCGACTAGCAATTAGAAAAATAATTCAAGATTACAGATTTAAGAAAGAAAACTTGGATTAGTTTTGGTGAAATTGTAAACCTTAGATCTTTCTCATCCATATTTCTATAGGGTTTAGTATTTTTTTTTTCCTTTACATTATTGCTTGATACTCACTCTTCATTATCTAGATAAAATTGGAATACATTCAATTTTAGTACTTAGTAGCCATAGTCCTTTGGGGACGATACTTAATCCACTACTATATTACTTGCTCGCGATACGTACACTTGCATATAGTATATCTATTAATATCAATATTAGGTTGTTCTAATCTTAGTCTAGACATTTATTTTTCTATTTTAAATCTTTGCTCTTTGTTTTTCAGGAGTTTTCCTCTAGTGTATGAGAAGTGCGGGGTGCAATCTACTTCCTTTGGATTTTAAAATTGAAAAGAAATATAAGAAAAACCTCAGGGACGGAAGAAACGCTTCTAGACTAGCTAAAGATACTATGGAGAACTCCAAGGAAAACTGAGAGCTAGTGGTAGTTCGAAAGGCTTTGAAGCACTGTGGGGTTCCCAAAGGACTAGTTCTAATCTCAGAGATTAGTAGACCAGCCATACAAGCCAACTCCTTTGAGATCAAGGTGAGTGTAATTCAGATGATGCAAGCCAACTTGTTTGGTGGATTAGCAACAAAGGATGCAAATGTGCACTTAGCGGGATTTTTGAAAATTTGTGATAACTTTAAGTACAATGGCACCATTGACGATACCATTAGACTACGCCTATTTCCTTTTTCACTAAAGGAAGAGACAAGGAATTGGCTATATTCTCTACTAGTAGGGTCTATTAGCACATGGGATGAGATGATAGAATAATTCTTGGCAAGATTTTACCTACCAGTAAAAATTGCCAAGATGCGCAATGACATTAACACCTTTGTGCAACATGACATGGAGGGATTGCATAAAGCTTGGGAGCACTTCAAGGGTTTGTTAAGGAAGTGGCCACATCATGGCTTACAAGAATTGATGCAAATTCAAATCTTCTATAATGGTTTGAATGGTTCCACAAGAACTTTACTCGATATTGTAGAAAGTGGTTCATTAATTGAGAAAATTGATGAGGAGGCCTTTAGGTTGCTTGATCAAATGGTAGCAAATGCATGCCAATAGCCTTCTGAAAGGGGACTTCCTAAGAAAGCCTATGTGATGCATGTAGTTGATCCCATCATAGACCTTACCGCTAAGATGGACACCATTGCTAAGCATCTGGGCACTCTCACATCTAATGTTATTCACACACCCTAAGCCACATGTAAAGTGTGTCATGGAGAACATCTTAGTGCAGATTGCTGTGTGATAAACTCCAACATTCAACCATCCTTCGAGAAAGCTCAATTTGTAGGGAATTTCAACAGGCAAGGTAATCCCTACTCCAACACCTACAATCCGGGATGGAGAAACCACTTACATTTCTCTTGGAAGAACTCCCAGAATATGGTTAAGGCATCCAAATACCAATCTTCTTTGCAACCTCCAATGCAGGCATAGCCACCACCACCCAAAGTCTCTCTAGAAGATGCCCTTGCCCAGTTGACATTGAATACCACTCAATTCATAACAAGGATAGACACCACACTACAAAACCAAGCGGCTTTTATCCATAACTTAAAGGTACAAGTTGGCTAGATTTTGAATTTTCTTTCTTCAAGAGATCAAGGCATATTGCCTAGTAATACTAAAACAAATCCTAGGGAGCACATGAATGCCATAACTTTTCAAAATGGCAAAGTGGTGGAAGAGCTTGAGAAGAAAGCTCTAGTGGAAGAAAAAGCACATAAAGCAAAAGAAGAAGTTGATGTACAAATTGAAGAAGTTCCAAAATAGAATGTGAAGAAACCCAAGTCTAAAATTTTTCCAAATAACCCTCCACCTTATGTACCACCCATACCATTCCTTGAAAGGTTCTAGAAGCAAAAGCTTGATAAGCAGTTTTCTAAGTTTCTAGATGTGTTTAAGAAACTGCATATCAATATCCCTTTTGTTGAGGCTTGGCACAAATGCCCAGCTACGTAAAGTTCATGAAGGAGATCCTCTCCAACAAAAGAAAAATGATTATGAGACTATGTCACTTACTAAGGAGTGTAGTACAATTTTTCAAAAGTAGTTACCCCTAAATTAAAAGATCCAGAGAATTTTACAATTCCATGCACTATTGGTGCATTTTTTTTTTTGGTGTAGCTTTATGTGATCTTGGTGATAGTATTAACTTGATGCCTTTATCTATGTATAGAAAACTGGGTCTTAGAGAAGCTAAGTAAACCACAGTTTTATTACAGCTAGCTGACAGATCCATTAAGTATCTGGAGGTGTCATAGAAGATGTTCTAGTCAAGGTGGACAAGTTTATCTTGTCGGCTGACTTCATTGTATTGGATATGGATTAGGACCAATAAATCCTTATCATACTTGGTCATCCATTTTTAGCCACGAGAAGAGCTCTTATTGATGTACACAAAGGGAAGCTCACCTTGAGAGTACAATGTGATCAAGTGTCTTTCAAAGTCTTCAAGGAAATAAAGCACCCAGATGAAGTGAATATGTCTTGTAAGATTGACACCATAGATGAAAGCTCGAAAGAAGTAACTCAAACAACTTCCCTAAAGGACCCAAGTGAAGCTTGCATTATGGGGACACCTAATAAGGACAAGCCACCTGATCTAGAATCTAAAGATAAGAAAATCCCCAAGAAGCCAATGGCTGGTCCCTTGTCTCAAATTGAGCCTCATAAGAAAACAAAGTAGAATAAGCCCTCCTTTAAAAAAATCCTTTTGGTGCACCTTAGTAAGTCTTATTTCTTTGGAGACAAAAACAAGGTTTGGAACTCAAAGGTGAAAGGCAAACAATCAAAAGCTCATAGAGATGGTGGAGTAAAGTTCCAAAAGTCTTCATCCATTGTTTTTTATCCCAGTTGATATATTTCATAGATAGTTAAGATAAGGACTATAAAACAAGTGCTTCTTAGAAGACAGCCCAAAGCCTTTTAGCATTTTCTTTTAGTTTATTTGATTTTTATAACTTTAGTTTTGATTGTTTTTATTTTATTTGTTTTTTGTTTTATTAATTAAATTTTCTCTTTTTACAAGGAAAAAAAAATTGGGGTTCGTCATCAAAGTTTGAGGCTATACTGGGTGAGTTTCTAGCTTCCTGGGGTTGAATGATGAAATTTGATTAATAAACCCGCAAGGAAAGCGCTTAGATGCTCCATCTCTAGAGTTGTAGTGCTCAACTAGTTGCACAGGCCAAAGAACCAGAGCCAGTAGCACCTCAGCACTAAGTGTTCAGCACTTCAGTGTTAAGTGTTTAGCACCTCAGTGCCCATAAACACCTTTTTCTTCGTGTTCAACTAGTGACACTAGTGCTACGACGCTTGGAATCCAACACTGCAACACTTGAAATTCCAAAAAAAAAAAAAAGGTGGGGGAGGGGGGTACATCTGTGCAAAAGGCAAGATTTTCAGCATTCTTTCTCTCCAACCAAGCATAGATCCACCTCTTATCCAGGGGAGTCCTATATACTTTCTCTTTTAATTTTCCTAACATTGAGGACAATGTTAGTCTTAAGTTTAGGGGGGGGGGAGGGGAATTTTTGAATTTCTCTATTTTTTCCCTTACTTTTTTGTTGTTGTTAATAGGTTGTTTATTTACTATCTTATAGTATAGTTTGTGTTTTTTGGAGTGATAATTAGAGGTTGAAAACCTAGGGCCAGTGATAGAATTGATTCTAATTGTTCATAGCTCTTGAAAAATTATGTGTGTTAAGTTTGTGTCTGTACTTGATTCTTGTGTTATTGTTCACTTCGCTTGTGATTCCTTGATATTTTGAGCACATAGCCCTAACACTACAAGAAAATAGAGTTTTTCTCAAGAACAGAAATTCCGTGAGAACTTGTCACAGAAAAAATGAGGGTTTCTCTCAGAACTAGAAATTTTGGAAATTTCTCACAGATTTTCTCACGGCATATTCGTCCGTGAGAAATCCATGAGAATAACAGAGAGAGAATTGTGGGAAGGTGGCGTGTAAATGTTATCACGAATAAAAATCGTGAGAATATCTGAGAGTACATGCCATAATCTTTCTCACAGACATGTCTCCGTGAGAAAGAAAACAATAAGTTTTGTAGCTATGTTTCTCACGGAAAGAGAGTTCCTGAGAAATAGAAACACATCATTTTGGTATGCAATTTCTCATGGATTTTGTCCGTGGGAAACCAAACGCACCATTTCACTAGATGCCTAGATGGGGGAAATTTGGGTCGGTTTTTCTCACGGACATAGTAAGTGAGAAATTTTGTGAGAAATCTAGAAATTTCAGCTCCACCCGAAGGTCACCTTCCTCACTTGCAACTTAGAGAAAATATAAACATTCGACAATTTCTCTCCGTGAATAGACTTAGGCTGCGGTTTTCGGCGACTTGAGGATATTTTTTGACTGAAATTTTTGAGAGACTAATTTATTAAATTAAAAAAAAAATTATGGGGTTTTTAGAGACTAATTTATTAAATTAAATTATATGTGAAATTAATGAGATTTTGAGAACTCTGTTTTGGGATCTTATTGTATGTTATATGTGCCTTGTTTGTATATTAGAGTTATATATGATAAGTTAGGTTAACTTAAAAACCTGTCTGAGAATTAATCGTGTAGGACTAACTCTTAGATAGTCCTTAATTTTGGGACTGTTCCTGAAGTAGTTGTTCCACTAATAGGACAGTAGAGCTTTGGGAGAAAATATGTCAATTAAATTTTGAAGTACCTCCCTTTTGTTTCTCTGGGTACATATTTAAGCTGGTTGAACAGCATAATTGGTGTACTTAGAGAACCATGGAGAGGTGCTGCCAGAATTTTATTGACCTATTTGGTCCTTATAAGTTTTTACTAGTGGTGGAACAAACTTCAAGAATGAGATAAAAGCCATACTTAGAGTAGAAGTTAGTACTTTTGAAGCATTATAGGAAAACATTAACAACTTCATTTTATTTTGAATATTCAAGGAATATGGAGATCCCTGAACATCGTTGTTGGATGTACGAGTGATAAATAGTATTTTTATATATTATTTAACCCTCATACCTAGTGTTTTTCACCCTCTCCTATGCTTAATTTCATGACTTAGACCATATTTTATTAGTTGGGTTACATTTTGGACTGCATTATTTTCATTCAGCATTGTCATTTTGATCCTGTCTTGGTATTTTTGGTTTAACTCGAGTTTATAATCTCTAAAAATTGTGATTTCGATCTTGTAGGAAAGCTAAGACATAACTACGATTCATCTGAAGACCTATGTAGCACGGGTATTGGTATGAGTTTCGTATCCGATACGGGTACGAAACGTGGGTACAACATTTTTCAAAAAATAGGGGTATGGGGGTACGCCATGTCATATTAATAATTTTATATATAATCTAATTATAAAAAATATAAATATTCAACAAATATATCAATTCATAAAGCTAATTTTTATTTAGTCCATATAAATAGACTTTAGAAATTAAATGAGTCCAATTCAATTAATAAAGATAATATCAAAAACATTAAAAAAAAAAAAGACAAATTCTCATTGTCCCCTAGTAAATCCCTAAATTGAAACACACAAAAATACAATCTCAACTTCCTTGTTGTGTCTCTCTTGTCCTCCTCTCTCTTTGTATCTCTTTCGCCCTTGTCTCTCTCTCTCTCTCTCAAACTCAAATAGTACACTTTTCTTTTTATCATCTTTCCCTGAAGGTAAATGGTCACCAACATCCACTTTACCCAAGCAAACAGTAGCACAACGACTAAAGTTTTTCTCAAAATTTCCCTTAGGAGCACCTAGATCTAAGATTGCCACCACTTTAGGCAGCAAAGCATCAATAGAACTCTCACTCCTTGTCAGTTCAAAAATCCTTTGGCTGATCTTAAAGGCATGCCGCACTTTACAACCCATGAGTTGCAGAGTACTCCGTAGAACAGAACATGAATACTGAAATGACTCATTGTCATTCTTTTTCTTCTCACCCTTGTCTGTCACCCAAACCAGGCAAAAAAAAAATTGAAAGGTATGTGTTTCTTAAGGGGGGGACACGTTTCCTATTTTGGAACCGTCTGCGAAATGGGTACACCCCCCTCCCCCCCCCAAAAAAAATTTTTCCGTTTCGGTGCTATAGAAGTGAAGACCAATTTTCCATCCAGAAGTGTCTTAGTGGTACCCTGACCCTTAAAAGTTCAGCATTTGGATTTATGGGCTGATACCACTTATTCGAGCCTATTTCCCTCATCCAGAGTCCAATTAATGCAAATGAGGAGTCATTCTGAAGCTTAGGAGTAGGAGAATATTCCCACATGGAAGGGAAAATTAGTAATTTAGCCAAGGTGGTTATATATCCGAAATAGGGAATTCGAAAGGTTGTAGAGAGTAGCATAAACTTACTTGGTTTTTCAATTTCTTTCCCGTTTTTGGATGCATTGTTCTATCCCTTCCATTGGAGCTCGGATTCGATAACCATGGAGGAGTAGAGACTTTGCAACTGAGCTAGACTTCGGGTTGGATTCATTTTGGTTTTGAGACCTTGTATCTATTTTATTAGAGTTTAATGCAATTCTTCTTTGGTTTTTGCTATGCCTTGATTTCTGTATGAATATATAGAGATTTCTATTGTTCATCCAGATTTTGAGGTACGAAATAGAATTCAGGTCAATGAATCTTTATTCTATTGTATGAAACTAAAGGAAATACGTTAATTGATGTTGGGGTTTTAGGTTAATAACAGATTACGTGTTCTATGCGATTGCAAGGACCTGTAATGCATGTTGTTAACCGAATTCTGAATGATAGTTCAATAGAAACACTTAGTTATAATGCAGAGATCTCAGTTATAACTAAAATCAACTAACAAACGCATTAAAATTTGATTAATCATATTCGGTCTAGGATGAACCAAACCAATTCTTGAGGGATGTCTAGTTAGGTTGCATCTTGTTGATTGATATAGTCTCTATTTAATTTTACAACTTACATTCAGTAATTTAATTTATGATTGAAAACCCCTAATTTGTAATCTTGAAATTGCCAATTAACCATTGCATTCCTTGAGAGATGATCCAGATTGTTCTTATATTGCACTCTTTATAAGGGGTTTGATATTAATTTTGCGGAAACATGATAGTCCGAGCAAAATTTCAAGATCCCTGTGTAAATTCTTGTGACTTGTATATAGTTTTACCTTGTTTTCCCTTTGAATTAGCTTGAATGGGGTTATACCCTGGCTAGCATTGTGAACGGACCTCCTATCTCCGATTGCCTTGAAACTTGGCATGTCAAAGGAAATTGGTATAGAGATCAAGGCCCACCACTTTGTTATGGGCACCACCCTATCTCAGCCAAATTCCACTGTTTTGACCAATTTTCCATTTTTTGAAGATTTTTTATTTTATTTTTGAGCTGCATTTTGACCCAGTTTTCATTCTGTGGTGGTCCCATAATTTTTAAAAATGTGTAGATACCTTAACTAGCTTTATTTTGTTATGTTTTTTTTGCTTTTGTTGTGTGCTCTTGTGTGTTTTTGTCTTTGGTCACTTTCTGTGCATCCTGTTTAGTTCATGACTAGGTCCTTTTGTAGCGAATTGTGTGAGCTCGATCTTGAAATTGATAGGACTTTTCATATCCTGCAGAGGACTAGGAAAAGGTTATTTGATATATCTGTTTATAGTCCTGTTAATCCTACAATTGATATGGCTAATAACAACAATAGGACCCTTAAGGAACTTGCTGCACTAGATGTGACATACCAGCCCTTATGCATTCAATATCTTGAGTTAGATGCTAACTTTGAACTTAAGTCTGGATTAATACACTTGTTGCCAAGATTTCATGGTCTTGCAGGTAAGGAGCTTCACAGGCATTTCAAGGAGTTCCATGTGGTGTGCTCAACCATGAAACCACAAGGCATTCTAGAGGACTACATCAAGCTCAGGGCATTTCGATTCTTATTAGTAGATGTGGCCAATGACTGGTTATACTACCTTCCATTGAGTTCTATCACTTGTTGGAATGACATGAAACGATTATTCCTAGAGAAATTCTTCTCAGCCTCCAGAACTGTAGCCATTCGGAAGGATTACTGAGAAAGGTTCAAGAAACTATATGCTAGTTGTCCTCATCACCAAATTAGTGACCAATTGCTCATCCAATATTTCTATGAGGGATTGCTTCCTATGGATAGAAACATGATAGATGCAGCCAGTGGAGGTGCATTAGTGGATAAGACCCATGCTGCAGCTAGGGAACTCATAGCTAACATGGCTCCCAACTCTTAGCAATTTGGCACTAGAATACCACCTACCGGAGGAGTTAATGAAGCCCAAGTATCATATGCAGACCAAAATTAAATGGAGCACAGGTTGGATGATTTGAATACCTTTGTTAAACAATTGGCAATAGGCCAACATCAACAACTAGCCATGCAACCAAAGCAATCAATCCGAGTTTGTGGCATCTGTGTTTGGTCCTCCCACCTTACTGATACGTGTCCTACCCTTCATGAAGATGTTTTTGTTTTTCCAAACCAAACAATAACAATAGCTAGTGTTTCCCCAACAAGCCTCGGTATTATCTGTCCCATCAACCAAGACATGACCTTTTCTCTAGCACATATAACCCTGGTTGGAGAGACCATCGAAACCTAAGGTATGGCAGCATGTAGCAGCAATAGAATTCTCAATCTTACTAGTCATACTGGAGACCACCAAGATTCCAGAATAACCCAATGTCCAATAGACCACAACCATTCCAACCTGTCAAGTAGCAACCCATACCCCAACAGCAAGCCGCCACTTCTAGCCAATCTGAACCTACCCTGGAAGAGCTCATGAAGCAGTTAGCAGCCAATAACCTCCAATTCTAACTAGTTTCATCAATCAATCAACTGCAAGCTCAAGCTTTTGGCCAACTTCCCTTATAAATAATTTCCAATCCAAAAGGGAACGTGAGTGCCATTATGCTTAGGAGTGGCAAGTCAATTCCAGGGCCAGCAACTACACATTCTAACAGTAATAAGAGTAAACAGAAAAACCAGTTTCTAACCCTAGCAGTTCCAACCTTAGTTATACTCTAGAGATGACACAACAACAAAAGAATAATCATTTTGTGCCTCTGCCTTTCCCTCAGAGAGTCATTGATGAACACACTTTTTATGCAATAGTTATCCCTCATATTTAGTCTTTTAAACCTCTTTTGGGCTGAATTAAGTAGACTTGGACCTCATTTCATGACTTTGGATTCAATTGTGCCTAATTGCATTTTACAGCAATATTGAGCATTTTATGCTGTCTCTGTATTTCATGCATATCTTTAGTTCTAGATGTCTTAAAATTCCAAGTCATACCTTGTAGGAAATCTGAGAGAATTATCTACAACTTTCATTCAGGGCTCCAAAGCCAATTCGGATGTCCAGAAGGTCATATGCAGCCTGGAAGCCAGAAAAGTCATGCTGTCGCAGGATCCTGACCTACATGCAGTGTTTGGGCCATAACTTGAGCTGTAGATGTCATATGGACTTGAAACGGGTCCCATTGGAAAGCTAACAGATAGAGCTTCAATTTTTATGAATATCGGTTCACCAGATTTTATATTGTAGATGGTCTTATTTTCTGTCGAAATTGGCTGATGGTTCCAGAAACCTGTTGGCACTTAAATGGGCCTAACTTCCTCATGACAAGTCCAAATGAGCCCAAACCAAAGTCCAATTAAAGCTAAGGCCCATAGGAATGAGTGTGCCCTAAGGGCAATTTGGGTGTGCATGTAATTTTGAAGGTCTATATTTTCAGAAAAGGGCAGCCAAAATTCATATTACACACTTATTACACACTTAGGATATTTTAGACAGCTTTTCAACTTTCCTTAGTCTTTAAGTTTTCTCTCTAGATATTTTGTAAGAACTTGGCTTCTCTTGTTCATGGAGGGCTAAATCATCAAATCAATATAGGTTTTGGCTGTTCTAATTATTGATTCTGAGATTATGTTTTAATTGCTATTCATTCAATGATTAATCTACTTCTTGCTTCCTCTGGACTATTATGTTTGAATTGTTAAATTTGAATTTGGATCTTTATGTGTGATTGCTTAATTGCATGTGATTAAAGAGGAACTTAAAAGGTTAATTAATGTTTCTGAGCTTTTGGATGGATTAATTACCTTGGCTGGATCATGGACTTTGGTAAAATTGGACTTGAATGTTTGCTTAATTCATTTAGTCCTAGTTAAATCCGAATTCTGGTTGCTTAACCAGTGGACATCCATAGAGGACTGAGAGGCTTCTTGATGTTTTCTAAGGCCAAGAACATGATAATTGAATGGATCTTTGAAAATCAAGGATGGATTAAAATCAGAATCAGTTAAGACTTGGATTAGTTGTTTTCCCTAAACTTTACCACTTACAATTAATTTCTGTTAAACACTTGAACAAATCAAACCCCCTATTTATATGTTTCTTAATATGATTCACTACTCAAAATAATCCTTAGGTTCGACTTAGGGCTGCCTTATGCTACAAGTAGCTTAGGTAACCGACCTTAAACTTTTAGTAATTTGAGGAGCCTCGGCAGCTCATCAAATTTTGGCGCCGTTGTCGGGGATTATCCTTGTTTTGAATCAATATTATTAGTAGTAAAACTAACCTTTAACTTCCCCCTGATTCACCCTGCTTGTGTGTCAGTTTGTGTGATTTTTATGGTTTAGGCCATTTTTCCATTACTTTTTGGCCAAGTATCTAATCTGTGTGAGGCCAGTGGCCATTGTTTTTCTTGCTTTGAAGTTTCCTTAGATGTTTTATGTTGTCATTGAGTGAATTCTTGCCATTTGGATCATTTCCCCCTTGTTTTTCCTTCGGTTTAGCTTGATTTAGTGATTTTTGGGTGTACTGTTCTGGCCAAAATTTTGTGCTCCGATTGACCTGAAACTTGGTCAATTGAAGGAAAAGGGGCCAACAATTAATAGTCACTTCCTATGGCTGTGATGTGTGCGTTTTTAAGCCAAATTCCATTGTTTTGACCACTTTTCCATTTTTTAAATATTTTTTATTTGATTTTTGAGTTCTATTTTCATTCACCTTTCACCCTGTGGTAGTAGAAAATTTTTTAAAAATGTTTAGGTACATTTTCTAGTCTTATTTTGGTGTCTTTTTGCCTTTGTTTTGTGTTTTTGGTGTGTTTCAGTTTTAGCTAAATTCTGTCAGTTTTGTGTGTTTTTGTGTATTTTTGTGTATTGTGGTGTGTTTAGGCATCTAGCCACTGATTTGCATGGTGTATGACTAGGTCTTCTTCTTTTGAATTGCTTGAAGTAGACCCTGAAATAGAGAGAACCTTGCATACACTTAATAGAGCACATGGAGTAGCTAATAATTTAAATCCAACCATGGCTGAAAATAGACCTCCTATTGTTATTCCTGTTGCTGATCCTGTTGATCAGGCTAATAGAGCTGATAATGCTCATAGAGCTGGAAATAATAATAACATGCAAGCTCGAGACAAAACTCTTAAGAAATTGGCTACCTCTGATGTTGCTTACCAACCTTTAGGGATCCAATATCCTGAAATTAATACTGTTTTCGAATTGAAATCTGGATTGATACACTTGTTGCCAAAGTTTCATGGTCTTACAGGTGAAGATCCTCATAAACATCTAAAGGAACTCCATGTGGTTTGTTCCACAATGAGGCCACAAGGAATCTCTAAAGAGCAGATCAAGTTGAGAACATTCCCTTTCTCTCTTGCTGATGCAGCTAAAGACTGGCTCTTTTACTTGTCACAAGGTTCAGTCAGAAATTGGAGTGACATGAAGCAGCTGTTCCTGGCAAAATTCTTCCCTACATCCAGAACTGTTGCCATTCGAAAAGATATATGTGGCATAAGGCAACTGCCAGGGGAGACACTGCATGAATATTGGGAGAGGTTTACCAAGCTATGCTCAAGCTGTTTTCACCATCAAATAAGTGATCAGCTTTTTATACAATATTTCTATGAGGGCTTGTCACCTTCGGATAGAAGTAACATTGATTCTGCTAGTGGAGGAGCATTAGTGGATAAAACACCTGCTGTTATCAGAGATTTGATTTCCAATATGGCTGAAAATTCCCAGCAGTTTGGTGTTAGGATGATTCATTCCACTAGGGGAGTCAATGAAGTTTGTGTATCACTGGCTGACCAACAAGGAATGGACCACAGACTTGATGAATTGACCTCTTTGGTTAGGCAATTGGCAGTGGGGCGACAAGTATCCACACCTCAACTTACAAGCTTATGTGGCATTTGTGCTTGTCCATCACATCCTATAGACGCATGTCCTACACTTCAGGATAGTGATTCTGGATTTCAGGATCCCTCTGTAGCTGCAACAAGTGTTTTTCCTGGTCGACCCCATTACCAACAGCAGCAGCAGCCTAGATATGATCCATACTCTAACACTTATAACCCCGGTTGGAGGGATCATCCAAATTTCATATATGGCAATGCTGCAACCCCACAATAGCAGTCCTCCCAACAACAACAACAGCAGCAGTATAGGCAACCATACCAACAACAGAGCCAATTTTAGCCAACTAGGCAGAGCCAGTTTCAACAAAACAGGCCACCATTCCAGTAGCAGCCTATGCAGCCAGCCAACCCGTCAACATCCAAACCTGAGCCTTCATTGGAAGATTTGGTGAAGCAGGTGGCCACAAGCAACCTCCAGTTCCAGCAAAGGGCAGAGTCCACCATGCAGAATCTGAAAACTCAGATTGGGCAATTGGCATTATCAGTAAGTCAGTTGCAGTCCAAGGGTTCTGGCAAACTCCCTTCACAGATAATTCCCAATCCTAATGGGAGTAATGTGAGTGCTATCACACTGAGGTCTGGAAAATCCTTGCAAGTGCCAGCCGAGCCTCAACCTGCAAGTGAGTCCCAACCAGAAGAGCAAGCAGTTCCTCAGCCAATCCACCTTGCGCCTGAGAGCAAGATGCCTGCAGTAGCTCTTCCCTTTCCACAGAAAGCTACTCTGTCCAAGAAGACAGATGAGGCAGAGAAGGATAGAGAGCTTCTAGAGACTTTCAGGAAAGTGAAAGTTAACATTCCATTGCTGGATGCTATCAAGCAGATTCCTAAATATGCTAAATTTCTCAAGGAGTTATGCACCCAGAGGAGGCGACTGAAGGGCAATGAGCGGATTAGCATGAGTCAGAAATTTTCAGCCCTTATTCAACCTCTGCCCCAGAAATGCAAAGATCTAGGAACTTTCACAATTCCATGTGTTATAGGGAATTCCAAGTTTGAGCATGCCATGCTAGATCTAGGCGCTTCTATAAATGTCATGCCTATGTCTGTTTTTAGTTTCCTCGGGCTTGGACCCTTGAATGCCACAGGAGTTGTGATTCAATTAGCCAACAGAAGCAGTGTTTATCCAACTGGATTGATTGAAGATGTGTTGGTCAGAGTTGATGAGCTGATATTTCCAACAGATTTCTACATTCTGGAGATGGAGGGACAGTCACAATCCAGCAAGGCTCCACTCATTCTGGGCAGACCATTCCTCAAGACTGCGCGGACCAAGATTGATGTGTATGTGGGAACTCTATCCATGGAGTTTGTCGATTCTGTTATGCAGTTCAATATTTTTTATGCTATGAAGCATCCCATGGATGAGCATTATGTTTTTCACATTGATGTGATTGATGATTTGGTTGAGGATGTCTACCGTCATTTGTGTGCTGATTTACCTGATTTAGCTAGTTTTGATGATTCTATTCAGTGCCAATCTTGTACTGATTGTGACGGTGATTCTGACTGTGCTATTTGTGCTGAGATCTCCACCTTCTTACGTGATGATGACTCTGGTTCCCCAGAGCTAGCAGTAGCTGATGTTCATGAGGAGATTCAGTCTGCAGAGATTGACATTCAGCCACCCAGATTACTGCCCTCTGCAGTCCAGCCACCCAAGCTAGAGCTTAAGCCTCTGCCTAAGCATCTAAAGTATGCGTATTTGGCATCTGCAGAGCAGTTTCCAGTAATTGTAGCTAACAATTTACTTCCTAAGCAAGAGGAAAGATTGCTGCAGATTCTGCGAGAGCATAAGCAAGCCATTGGTTGGACATTAGTAGATATTCCTGGCATTAGTCCATCTACGCGCATGCATCGCATATTACTTGAAGATGGCACTAAACCAGTGAGGCAACCCCAGAGGCGATTAAACCCTCTGATTCTGGACGTGGTAAAGAAGGAGGTGACCAAGCTTCTGCAAACTGACATCATTTATCCTATATCTGATAGCACTTGGGTAAGGCTAGTGCAAGTTGTCCTAAAGAAATTCGGGGTTACAGTGGTGACCAACCAGAACAACGAGCTGCTACCTACTCGAGTGCAGAACAGCTGGCGAGTCTGCATCGATTACAGGAGGCTAAATCAAGCCACCAGGAAGGATCATTACCCCCTGCCGTTCATCGATCAAATGCTGGAGAGGTTAGTTGGGAAATCTCATTACTACTTCCTGGATGGCTACGCTGGCTACTTCTAGATTCATATTGCACCGGAGGATCAAGCGAAGACCACTTTCACATGTCCCTTCGGCACGTTTGCTTATCGGCGGATGCCTTTCGGCCTTTGCAATGCCCCTGGTACCTTCCAACGGTGCATGGTGAGTATATTCTTTGACTTTTTAGAGGAGTGTATAGAGGTGTTTATGGACGATTTTACTGTCTATGGTTCTTCTTTTGATGCCTGTCTGAATAGCTTGGCTAGAGTACTGCATCGCTGTATTGAAACTAACCTTGTTTTAAATTTTAAAAAATGTCATTTCATGGTAGAGCAGGGTATAGTTTTAGGCCATGTAATGTCTAGGAAGGGAGTTGAGGTAGATCCTGCTAAAATTGATGTCATTACTGCTTTATCTTAACCCACATGCGTGCAGGAAGTTCGTTCATTTCTTGGACATGCAGGTTTCTACCGGCGCTTTATCAGAGACTTCAGCAAGATATCTATCCCGCTGTCCACCCTTCTGCAAAAAGATGTGGAGTTTCTGTTTGATCAGAAGTGCAAGGAAGCTTTCAACCGCCTGAAGCTAGCTCTCACCAGTACCAATGTCATTCAGCCACCTGATTGGACACTCCCATTCGAGCTGATGTGCGATGCTTCGAACTATGCCTTGGGAGCTGTCTTGGCGTAGCGAGTGGCCAAAGTTTTATGCTTCAAGAACACTAGATGCTGCTCAAGCAAACTACACAACCATCGAAAAAGAACTTTTATCTATTATTTTTGCATTAGATAAGTTCAGGTCTTATTTGATAGATTCTAAGGTTGTGGTGTTTTCAGATCATACGGCTCTAAAGTATCTTTTGAAGAAACCGGATGCCAAGCCACGACTGATTAGGTGGATGTTGCTGCTCCAAGAGTTTGATGCGGAGATCCGAGACAAAAGTGGAGCAGAGAACCTGGTTGCTGACCACCTGAGCCGCATTGAGCGAGCTCCTGATCCACTGCCCATTCAGGATTCCTTTTCTGAGGAACAACTGTTAGGGCTGCATGGTGAGTTTCCATGGTATGCAGATCTTGTGAATTATCTAGCTGCCCATGCTTTGCCCTCACACCTCACATGTGCACAAATAGTATGTGTGGGATGATAGTGATCAAATAATTAGGAGATGTGTGCCTGATAGTGAGTTTCAGTCTGTTCTTAGCTTTTGCCATACCTTTGCATGTGGTGGACATTTTGGTCCTCAACGTATGGCTTGGAAAGTCTTAGACTCTGGATTGTATTGGGTCACTTTATTTAAGGATGCACATATATTTTGTAAATCTTGTGAACAATGTTAGAGAATCGAGAATATTTCCCATAGGCATGAGATGCCCCAACAGTCTTTGCTATTTTGTGCGATTTTTGATGTTTGGGGTATTGACTTTATGGGGCCTTTTCTTGTTTCTTTCGGTTTTGTTTACATCTTACTTGTTGTTGATTATGTCTCTAAGTGGGTGGAGGCAAAAGTCACTCATATTGATGATTCTAAAGTTGTTATGGATTTTGTTAGATCAAACATTTTCTGCAGATTTGGCATTCCCAGGGCCATCATCAGTGATCAGGGTTCACATTTCTGCAACCGGAGCATGACGGCTTTAATGAAGAAATATGGAGTCATGCATAAGGTTTCTACCCCTTACCACCCTCAACCAATGGGCAAGCTGAAGTCTCCAACAGGGAAATAAAGCGTATCTTAGAGAAGACTGTCCAACGTAATCGGAAGGACTGGAGTTTGCGACTTGAGGATGCCTTGTGGGCCTACCGAACTGCATTCAAGACACCTATTGGGATATCTCCCTACCAAATAGTTTTTGGCAAAGCATGCCACCTTCCAGTGGAGCTTGAGCACAAGGCTTATTGGGCAGTCAAGCAGTGCAACCTTAATTTGAGCCAAGCCAGATCCCAGAGAAAGCTTCACCTCCAAGAGCTTGAGGAGCTTCGTTTGGATGCTTATGAGAGCTCTCGCCTTTACAAGGAAAAGACCAAGCGGTTTCATGAAAACTTGGTGCTGAGGAAAAGACCAAGGAGCTCCTGCCCGGCAAGCTCCGTTCTCGGTGGCTTGGTCTGTTTGTTGTCACCAAGGTTTTCCCTTATGGTGCAGTGGAGATAGCGAGTGAGTCCACCAGTAAGGCTTTTAAGGTGAATGGGCATCGCCTCAAGCCATTTTATGAGGGTGCTCAAGAGGATATTATGGAGGAGGTCCACTTGCAAGATGCCATCTACCTCCCCTGATAAGGATGTTTCTTTTCTCTCTTTTATTTTACTTGTCCTTATTTGCTTGATCTTAATTGTCATATATTGCTACTTTCTGAAATTTTGATGAGCTGCCGAGGCTCCTCAAATTAATTAAAGTTTAAGGTTGATTTACCTAAGCTACTTGTAGCATAAGGCAACCCTAAGTCGAACCTAAGGATTATTCTGAGTAGTGAATCATATTAAGAAGCATATCAACAAGGGGTTTTGTTTGTTCATGTGATTAACAGAAATTAATGGTAAGTGGTAAAGTTTTAGGGAAAACAACCAATCCAAGTCTTAACTAATTCTGATTTTGATCCATCCTTGATTTCCAAGGATCCATTTAATTATTAACCATGTTCTTGGCCTTTAAAACATATCAAGAAGCCTCTCAATGTTCTATGGATATCCACTGGTTAAGCAACGAGAATTCGGAATTAACTAAGACTAAATGAATTAAGCAAACATTCAAGTCTAGTTTTACCTAAGTCCATGATCCAGCCAAGGTAATTAATCCATCCAAAAGCTCAGAAACATTAATTAACCATACAATCCTCTTGTATCACATGCAAACAGAATATGAAAATCCAAATTCGAATTAAGCAATTCAAACAGAATATTTCAGAGGATTGAAGAACTTGATTAACAACTAAATGAATAACAACAACACATAATCTCAAAACCAATAATCAGAACAGCCAAAACCTTGATTGATTTGATGAATTAGCCCTCCATGAACAAGAGAAGCCAAGTTCTTACAAAATATCTAAAGAGAAAACTTTAAGACTAAGGAAAGTTCAAAAGCTGTCTAAAATATCTAAATGACTTGATTTGAATTTCGGCTGCCCTTTGTGCTGATATAGACCTCCAAAATTACATGCTGATATAGACCTCCAAAATTACATGCACACCTAAATTGCCCTTAGGGCACACTTGTTCCCATGGGCCTTAGCTTTAATTGGGCTTTGCTTTGGGCCCATTTGGACTTGTCATGAGGAAGTTAAGCCCATTTAAGTGCCAATAGGTGTCTGGAACCATCAGCTAACTTCCACCGCAAATAAGACCATCTTCAACATAAAATATGGTGAACTGGTCTTCATAACAATTGAAGCTCTGTCTGTTAGCTTTCCAATGGTACCAGTTTCAAGTCCATATGACATACACAACTCAAGTTATGGCCCAAACACTGCATGTAGGTCAGTATCCTGCGACAGCATGTCTTCTCTGGCTTCCAGGCTGCATATGACCTTCTGGAATTCCGAATTGGCTTTGGAGCCCTGAAATAAAGTTGTAGACAATTCTCTCAGCTTTCCTACAAGGTATGAATCGAAATTTTTAGACATTCAGAACTCAAGATATGCACGAAACACAGAGACAGCATAAAATGCTCAGTATTGCTAGAAATTGCAATTAAGCACAAATGAATCCAAGGTCATCAAATGAGGTCCAAGTCTACTCAATTCAGCCAAAAAGAGGTTTAAAAGACTAAGTATAAGGGATAACTATTGTATAAAAAGTGTGTTTATCAAGTTTTTACATTGAGGACAATGTAAAATTTAAGTGTGGGAGAGGGATTTCTGTGTAGTTTAGTTGATTAGTTTTCTGTTTGTTGTTTAGTTGATTAGTTTTCTGTTTACTTTACTATTTCTGTTAATTTTTTATTTTGTGTCACTTTGTTGTTTTCTGTTTGATATTCTTGCTATTTTTTTTTTTTTTCTGTTTTCGTTGTCATTTTTCTGTTTTAATTACCTTCCAATGATGTTTTAGGATGTGAATTTTATGAAGTTGTAAGTTTAAATTAATTACATTTCAAGGTTCATAGCATGATTGAATAACTTATTTTCCATCCTTAATTTTACATGTTTGGTTTTGGATGTTGGATTAGTGATTAAGTTTGATAGATACATGCCTTGTGAGTTTTGAGCCTTTTGATGAATGGATTTAGCATTTGTGCCATTCTTTTCCCTTCTTGTGTGATTTCACTCATGGAATTTGTTCACTCTAGAACTTGCTTGATTATTTTTTAGGCTACATTTTCATTTGCATACATGAACATTATTGAGGCATTCTTTCTTGATTTAGCTACTTTGCCAAATAGCCAACCTTGTATTAATTTCCTTTGATTACCCCCTTTGAGCCTATTTGCCTATTTTTGGTCTTAGCTCATTATATGCCTATGTGAAAAACCATGTTGTTACCTTACCTTAGGGAATGGGAGAGCATTGATTCATTATCTTGGAGGAGCTCTTATGCTTGTGGGTAATTAATAATGCAAGTGTAAAGGTAGTGAAAATTATTGTGCAATGTGCAAAGAAAGAAAGAAAGAAAAAAGAGAGCCAATTGGTTCAATAAAAAAAAAAAATCAGAATTGTGAAAAAGGAAAGGAAAAAGAAAAGGAATGAGTATGTGAAAAGAAAAGAGAGTATGCTTTACATGTTTAGAAATTGGGAAAAGTTTCATGCTTGTTAATTGAATTCCTCCCCAATGCTCTTTTATTCTCTTAGGGTACTTTGCTTGTTATATCCATATTATTCCTACCCTTTACCTTGGCCTTATTACTACCTTAAATAAAGTCCTCCTGATTTATGTGTGCATTTGTTTGAGTAGTGGAGAAGTAGAAGATGAGCAAGCTTATGGTAGTGCATTTCTTCATGAGTTTGATTGAGTGAAGTACCTAATTTCTAAATACTTGAGGGATTGAGAGTATATATTGTGAGGATCTATCATTCTTGACTCATGTTTTTCAATTGAAGTTACCTTAATTGTTGATTTTAGATGTGAAGAAATTTTAATTCATGAATGCTGTGACTTCCTTGAATTTTTAATTGCTCATCTTACTTGTGGTATGAACTTCTGCATATCTTAAATATCATTGGGAGGTGATCATTTAGTTTTTAAATTTGTTTTTGTTTCCTTGTTCTTTCTTTTCTTAGTTTTGGAATTCTAGTTTGCCCGAGACGTGCAAAAGCTAAGTGTGGGGGAATTTGATAAACACACTTTTTATACAATATTTATTCCTCATATTTAGTCTTTTAAACCTCTTTTGGGCTGAATTGAGTAGACTTGAACCTCATTTCATGACTTTGGATCCAATTGTGACTAATTGCATTTTTCAGCAATTCTGAGCATTTTATGCTGTCTCTGTGTTTCATGCATATCTTTAGTTCTGTATGTCTAAAAATTCCGAGTCATACCTTGTAGGAAAGCTGAGAGAATTATCTACAACTTTCATTCAGGGCTCCAAAGGCAATTCGGAGGTTCAGAAGGTCATATGCAGCCTGGGAGCCAAAGAAGTCATGCTGTCGCAGGATACTGACCTACATGCAGTGTTTAGGCTATAACTTGAGCTGTAAATGTCATATGGACTTGAAAATGGTCCCATTGGAAAGCTAACAGACAGATATTCAATTGTTACGAAGACCAGTTCACCAGATTTTATATTGTAGATGGTCTTATTTTCTGTTGAAGTTGGCTGATGGTTCCAGAAACCTGTTGGCACTTAAATGGGCCTAACTTCCTCATGACAAGTCCAAATGAGCCCAAACCACAGCCCAATTAAAGCTAAGGCCCATGGGAATGAGTGTGCCCTAAGGGCAATTTGGGTGTGCATGTAATTTTGGAGGTCTATATGTTCAGAAAAGGGCAGCCGAAATTCATATTACACACTTAGGATATTTTAGACGGCTTTTCAACTTTCCTTAGTCTTTAAGTTTTCTCTCTAGATATTTTGTAAGAATTTGGCTTCTCTTGATCATGGAGGGCTAAATCATCAAATCAATCTAGGTTTTGGCTGTTCTGATTATTGATTCTGAGATTATGTTTTAATTGCTATTCATTCAATGATTAATCTACTTCTTGCTTCCTCTAGACTATTCTGTTTGAATTGTTAAATTCGAATTTGGATCTTCATGTGTGATTGCTTAATTGCATGTAATTAAAGAGGAACTTAAAAGGTTAATTAATGTTTATGAGCTTTTGGATGGATTAATTACCTTGGCTGGATCATGGACTTAGGTAAAACTGAACTTGAATGTTTGCTTAATTCATTTAGTCCTAGTTAAATCCGAATTCTGGTTGCTTAACCAGTGGACATCCATAGAGGACTGAGAGGCTTCTTGATGTTTTCTAAGGCCAAGAACATGGTTAATAATTGAATGGATCATTGGAAATCAATGATGGATTAAAATCAGAATCAGTTAAGACTTGGATTGGTTGTTTTTCCTAAACTTTACCACTTATAATTAATTTCTGTTAAACACTTGAACAAATCAAACCCCCCTATTTATATGTTTCTTAATATGATTCACTACTCAGAATAATCCTTAGGTTCGACTTAGGGCTGCCTTATGCTACAAGTAGCTTAGGTAACCGACCTTAAACTTTTACTAATTTGAGAAGCCTCGGCAGCTCATCAGCCATCTAATCCAGAAAAATGGATGAGGTAGAGAAAGAGCTTCTAGAGACATTAGATGAGTCAAAGTAAACATTTCACTGCTAGAGGCAATCAAACAGATTCTAAAATATGAAAGTTTCTAAAGGAGCTGCGCACTCATAAAAGGAAGCTGAAGGGCAATGAACAAGTTAGTATGGACCAAAATGTTTCTTCCCTCCAATTTATGCCTCAGAAGTGCAAGGATCCTAAGACTTTTACTATACCATGTGTCATTGGAAATTGCAAATTTGAAGATGCTATGTTGAGCCTTGGGGCTTCTATTAGGGGGCATTTGGTACAGAAATTTTTTTTAGTTTCCTAGGAATTATGACTTGGGAAACTAAGATTCTTATGTTTAGTATAAGATTTTAAAAAAAACATTCACAGGCAAATAATTCCCATGACATGGAACAATTTTGAGACAAGTTTCCCACAAAATAATTCTCATGGGGGGTGGTATTCTTAGATTCTCATGTGTTACCTAAAATGGGAACGCAAGTGCACGTGCCGTAATCAAGTAATAAAGAAGTGAGATTAATTATCGTCCCACGGAGACTATGGCTATTAAGTACCAAAATTATGCATATTCTAATTTTATCTAGACAATTGATAGGTGAATTTTTTATGATAATTGACTGTAAAATTGTAAGCTAATGAGGATCCACTTGAAGGAATCAAGCCAAATCTAATCCAAATTAGCCAAGGATCCCAAGTGAGGTCAAAGAACAGAAAAAATCAAGCAAAGATGAATGGAAAAGTGTGAAGACCTTTGATTAACAAATTAGGCAACCTAGTTTCAGCCTAAGGCTTAACTAACCCTCCATAATCCGTATAACCAACAACCAACATGAACAATATGGAGAAGTGAACAAACCGCCACACTATAGATTAGGGAAGGGGAAGAGTGATAAGGTTTAAGGCACCATGCTAGGAATCCACCTAGATGGCTTGAGCTCTCCATGGAGAGAACAAGAGAGAAACTCTCAATTCTATTATCAAAATATCAAAGTTGGTTATCTGAGGACAAAGGCCTTAGCTCCTTAAATAGCTAAAGGAAAGTTCAACTAGGTTTATTACAAAATGGCCCAAAAAGAGCTCAGAACGCGGAGATGCCTAAAAACGCAACACGGCTAGTAACACGGCCGTGTTCCCTCTTTTCATGTCCGTGTTTGAGTGACACGGCCTCAACATGGCCGTGTTATCCCTTAATTCCGCCTGTGTTGATCTTCCAGAGTGGCTGTCACCATGACACGGCCTCAACACGGCCGTGTTCCTTAATGACACGGCTCGTGTTCCATTAGACACGGCCATGTTCTTGCATGACGCTGGTTTCTGACTTCCTGGCGCTGGCGGGGCGTCGCGACGCTGGGTTTCGGGTGTAACGACGCCTAGAGGCTGCTTCAAAATGGGGGCTGCCTTGATCCTCATCAAGATCCTTCTTGCTCTCGGTTCCACTTAGGGTTTCAATATGAGGGCTCCCTTGATCCTCATCATTCCCTCCCTCTTCAAAAGGATTTGACCTCAAATCTGAAGTACCTGCATCAAGAGAAGGATACAATTTAGCCACAATATGGTTTAAGACTTTTAGAGAAACACCTCCCTTTTGCCTAGTGAGTATTAAAGACTCATCACCAAAATTGACAATATCATATATCAAGATATAGAGTAGCACATCAATGAGACAAGGAAGTAAGATTTTATCAATGAGCATATAGAACACATCATTGCATTCTCGCCCCTTTCTAATATTACACTTCCTGTTCCATTTTTCAGGTTCTATAACATGCCAGTTCTTCCATCTTAAAATAATTGCCAAGTGAAATAGCTGCTCAAAATAATGACATGCAAACTTATTAAAGCATAGAATAGTTTGATAACAAGAGAAATAAAGACAGCAACATGGATTCAAAGAAAATGGCTTACACAAAGTAAGTTTCACAGATTGATAGCTTTGACAAACATATTTACCTACTTGGAAGAATTCACATATTACATGTTGCTCTCTCATCAAACAAACAAAAAGCTTGCCAATCATAAAGTCATCCATTGCACATTTTACACAAACATGAAAGAACTGAGCAAGAATAGAAATATGCATAGATACTTCATCATTGGACTCAAACCTCAACAAATAAGTCAATAGAGTAGGGTTAAGTGAATACCTTGGAAGAAAAATATTACCCACTCTACTTCTCTTACCTTGTTCGTGCTTCACCTTATGAAAATTTTGCTCATTGAAGACTTTCTCTTTACTATTATCAACATAGGAAGAAATGAGATTAGTCTTGTCAATAAACAAATCCTTATGTTTCACTTCACCTAACATGCCATGTAAGAACTTAAGGCAATCCTTTAAGCTCATACTAGACAGCCACATAGTTTGTTTTGAACTAGTGGAACACAAATCATGCAACAATCTATTGTCCCTACACATTGCATGGCTTTGAATTAATAAATCATGATGCCTAACTAAGCTTCCACAAACAATCTCCTCAAAAGCAATAAGCACATATCCATAATCTAAAACATACAATTTTGTAACATTTTCAAGACCCAAAGATTTTGCATTTGCTCCAGAGAGTAGAACAAAATCACCTATGACATTATCCTCTACTACTACTCTATCACATGCATTGACAACAAAAACAGCATTGGGGTCTTTATTAAACAGCTTCTCAACATGTTCTTCATTCAACAAATTTACACTTTGACTAGGGGAAGAATATGTTTTACCCATGGAAGCTTTACATGTCTCAGCCTTCAAGAGAGTTGGAGCTCTATGAAGAATTGTTTTAGTGAGATCTTCCTTCATATCCTGCATAGAAGACTCATCAACACTAGGGCAAAAAGAGTTAGAGTTAGAAAACACAGTTTTACAAGAAAAGAGCACTCTCTTAATTGCACAACCACTAAATTTCACCCTCTTTTCACTCTTCTCTACACTTATTTTCTCTCCACTCTTGACCTTTTGTCTCTCAAGTTCACTAGCTTCCTTAATTTTTCTTTGATCTTCAAAAAGCTGTTTTGGAGTCATAGGAATCAAAGTAATTGGCTTCTTGTTGAAGACAAATGAATACTTATTGGAAAAGCCTTCATGAGTCACCTTGTGATCAAATTGCCAAGGCCTCCCAAGAAGTAAGTGACTAGCTTGCATTGGGACAACATCACAAAGCACCATGTCCTCATACTTCCCAATGGAAAATGCAACTAGCACTTGCTTTGTCACTTTCACTTCACTATCTTCATTCAGCCATTGGAGGAGATAGGGTATAGGGTGGTTTGAAGTGGGTAGGTCCAGCTTGTCAACTAGAGTCTTGCTAGCAACATTGGTGCAACTACCACCATCTATGATAACTCCACACACCTTCCCTTTGATTGAGCACCTAGTATGGAAAAGACTTTCTCTTTGTGCTCCATCAATTTCCTCCATTTGAGCACTCAAAGCTCTCCTAACTACCATTAGATAATCACCTTCCTCAGCTGTCATTCCCTCACCATGTTCTTCCTCACTAGAGTCACTCTTTCCTTCCTTTTCATGCTCACTTTCAGTCACATACTCCTCTCCCTTAACAATCATTGCTCTCTTGTTAGAGCATTGAGAGGCAATGTGCCCTACTCCATGACACCTAAAGTACTTGACATCTCTGAATCTTTGAGGTTGGAAAGTTTCTGGTTTGTTTTTGGATGCAAAGATAGGTTCTTTGGAATGAAGTTTAGGTAGTTCTGTTTTGGGCTTAGAAGTCTCATCCTCTTTGTCTTTCTTCCATGTAGACTTCCAAGTTGAAGAAGCACTTGGTCCAAACCTAGAAGAACCCCTTCTCTGGAGTTGTCTCTCTACTTGAGTAGCTTTATGAAGAAGGTCTTCCATGTCACTATAATGATGAAGCTCCATCACATTGGCTATTTCCCTATTCAGCCCATGAAGAAATCTAGTCATGGTTGCTTCAACATCCTCCTCAATGTTAGCCCGGATCATTGCCACATCCATCTCTATATGGTATTCCTCTACACTCTTAGAGCCTTGAACCAAACCTTGAAGCTTTTGGTACAATTCTCTTTGATAGTAGCTGGGAATAAATCTCTTTCTCATCAAGATCTTCATGTCTTCCCAAGAGATGATTGGCCTTTCTCTATTCCTTCTTACATTTGTCATTACCTGGTCCCACCAAGTCAAGGCATAGCCTACAAACTCTATGGTAGCCAACTTAATCTTTTTGTCTTTGGAATAGTTGTGGAAGCTGAAAACAAGCTTCACCTTCTTTTCCCACTCTAGATACACCTCCAGATCATTCTTTCCTTGGAAGGAAGGAATACTCATCTTGATGGAGCTGAAGTCATCATCCATTCCTCTTTCTCTTCTTTCTTCTCTTGGAGGGATTATTTCAGTAGAGCTGTCACTAGAATAATGATCTTCTCTTTCTCTTCTTCTTCGGTTAGGAATTGGATCTCTTGGCTGTCTATTCTCCAACCTTTGTAACCTATCCATCACCTCCTCATGCCTCACTTCCATTCTAGCAAATTGTTGATGCATAGCTTGTAAGGTAAGGTTCAAATCTGGTACACCATTCCCTTCTTCCATGATTAAGAGTTAAAAACCTGCACAAAAATTGTTAGAATAAAGAGAAATCTCACCACACTTCTCATGTGTATGGCACTCAACTATTTATTCCCTCTATTCACTCGTGTTTGACTCTCTTTAATGGCTTTTGTCAAAAGATAATCTTAATCCCTCTTGCCTTTTTCCACTCAATTCCCTCTTGATAATCTCAATAAAGAGCAAAGGCACAGCTGGGCAGTCAATAGCACTAGTATTCAAACTGAATCAAACACCCAGAAAAATACAAGAATGTGCAAGAAGAACAAGAATGCACAAATAGTGTGGCATGCACTAAATAGAATCAGAACAAGGTATGAAGAACAAAGTTCAATTTCAGCTCAAATAGAAAATAAACCAAGTTACTAAGAAATACACTTTGGTGGCCAAAAACAGGGCAGCTAGTCTTTTACCTAAGCTTAAACAAGATGGTAAATTCTAACTTGCTATAGTTAATTCCACTCGGCCTTTTGCAAATTTCTTTTCCACTTTGGTTTGTTTTTCTTGAAAATATCTTAGCCCAATTGAGCTTCTTTCCTTCTTTTTTTTTTTTGATATATGCTTGTTCTGTTTGTAGTACACGGCCAAGACACGGCTAAAACTCAGCCCGTGTTGCACAACACGGTTAGGGACACGGCCCGTGTTCAACCCTCAATGCTTGCTATGCTCTCTGTCTTCCTAACACAGCCAGGACACGGCCCGTGTTCTATACCACCAGAATCCTTTGGTCAACTTTGTTTCTTTTGACTTTTTTATAACTAATGCCAACTAGGATCAAATACCTAAGCTAAGAAAAGTGCTAAGTACCCCATGATATAGAATTTAGCCACACTGTAAAGGAGTATTTCAAAACAACTTAGCAATTTCCTATAGATTAAAGCAAGATTAATCAATTAATCCAAATTAAATGAAATGGTAGAATGCCAAACTAGGCCCTAATGGCAGTTAGCAGGGACACAATGGGAAATAGTTGAAAAGAATAACTAACTTCAGATTTGGAAGCTTTCAGCCATGTTCATGCATTCAAGCCACATTTCAGAACATATAACCAGATTTAAAATGACTCTATCATTGAATCAATTAAAAATCAAGCTAATGCTCATTCACCTAACTTAAATGAAATTTTCCAGAAATCCATCAACTAGGCCAACCATGCAAACAAGCTTGAGCACAATCAAGAATAGTTCAGTTTTCAAGAATTTGAAGATGAACAACAATGACAGAATTCCAACAACAATGCAGAAATCCAAAAAATTCAGAACAATCCAGATTTGATTCAGACTAAAGGAATTCGATTAATCCAAGTCCAAAAACTTAGATCTAACAAGATCCAATGCAAATCAATTCAAACTCCATTGATGAATTTTCAGAGATGAGATTTTTTGTGATTTTCCAGATTTGTTTTAAAGATGAAAACAAAGATTAAACAACAGAATTTTAAGATAGATGCCAACCTTTCTTGGAGCCAAAGCTCTGATACCAATTGATGAGGATCCACTTGAAGGAATCAAGCCAAATCCAATCCAAATTAGCCAAGGATCCCAAGTAAGGTCAAAGAATAGAAAAAATCAAGCAAAGATGAATGGAAAAGTGTGAAGACCTTTGATTAACAAATTAGGCAACCTAGTTTCAGCCTAAGGCTTAACTAACCCTCCATAATCCGTATAACCAACAACCAACATGAACAATATGGAGAAGTGAACAAACCACCACACTCTAGATTGGGGAAGGGGGAGAGTGATAAGGTTTAAGGCACTATGCTAGGAATCCACCTAGATGGCTTGAGCTCTCCATGGAGAGAACAAGAGAGAAACTCTCAATTCTATTATCAAAATATCAAAGTTGGTTATCTGAGGACAAAGGCCTCAGCTCCTTAAATAGCTAAAGGAAAGTTCAACTAGGTTTATTACAAAATGGCCCAAAAAGAGCTCAGAACGCGGAGATGCCTAAAAACGCGACACAGCTAGTAACACAGCCGTGTTCCCTCTCTTCATGTCCGTGTTTGAGTGACACGGCCTCAACATGGCTGTGTTATCCCTTAATTCCGCCCGTGTTGATCTTCCAGAGTGGCTGTCACCATGACACGGCCTTAACACGGCCGTGTTCCTCAATGACACAGCTCGTGTTCCATAAGACACGGCCATGTTCTTGCATGACGCTGGTTTCTGACTTTCTGGCGCTGGCGGGGCGTCGCGACACTGGGTTTCGGGCGTAACGACGCCTAAAGGCTGCTTCAAAATGAGGGCTGCCTTGATCCTCATCAAGATCCTTCTTGCTCTCGGTTCCACTTAGGGTTTCAATATGAGGGCTCCCTTGATCCTCATCATAAGCAATAAACAGTCACTTAGAAAAATGAGTAAGAATATGGTGATAAAATATCTAGGATGTCGATTTCACCGTAGCTAGTCTAGAATTTTATCTCTTAATCATTAATCAACAACACTCTTCCAAATTGATAGCCAAGAACCCTAAATCATTCAATTGCCTTTCCCAAGGTCAAACAAATATATTCCTAAACTAGGAATCCACTATATTCCTATGTGGATTGCAAATAGTTTCTGAATTCAATTTGTTCTATGTTTCTTTGCTCTACTCCTCCATTAGGTCTTAAAGATAAGGAAAAAAAAATTCAGAATTCCAGAAAACATGCTCAAATTAGAACGATGATGTACTCTATCATTGAAATCCTTCACAACTAACAAACTCCTTGAGTGTATGTGTGTATCCCAGCATATTGACCAAATGAAATATTAATCATGTTATACATGCTTTTACTCATAGATGTTTGACCTCTTAATTTGGATAATACGGAACACCATAGGCTAGTTATCATGTCACTCTTCACAAATGTACGCTTGTTTTTAACATTAAAGATTAAAAGGTCTTTTTCAAGCTTGTAGTGTAAGGCTATGGTTGGGGTGTGGTATAAGGTTATCAACATGGCTTAAGTCACCCATGACACATCGCCTCAGCTAGGATTCTAGAGCACTTCTTTCACTTAGGTTTTCACCTAATCTTCTCACTGCTTTCCTTGCTCACTTGTCAACTACCTTGATTATTTTCTCTTTGCTTTCTTTTTCCTGTTGTTCTGTCTTACGAGGTTGGTTTCATCCCTAACTTTTATTCTTTCTTTTATTTCTTCACGGGGGTGCACCAACCTTTTTCATTCACATTGTGAGTCAAGAGGGCACAATTTTTGTGCATATTTTTCAAAGTTCAATACTCCACCCATCCTCCTTATATGTCACTATGCTTTCAATATTTTTCCTAGCATTTGTGTGAATCATGAGTGTAAGGTTAGGGAAAATACTGAAGGTTTCGGATTTCTGTATGGGTTGACAAGGAAAGGGGCTAAATGTTAGGCTCAACTGGGGTGACTAAGAGAATTCACAGAATGGTTTGTCTTGAAAGGCTCAATCAATCCAAACATTGCCTAGATCATTTCCTTAATGTCTCAAAGCCTAGGATTTCGCCTCAAATGGCATTCAAACTAGTTCTAGAGTTCACATGAGGCCATGAAGTGTTAAGCATCCATAAATTTACTTTAGAATTCACTAGGGTCATGCATAGGATCAAGTGCTTAAATTGTGTCAAGGAGAGAGTTAATAATAGAAGAAAATCACAGGCGAGTAATCATGTAACTTAAGTTTATGCATATTTTCAAAAATTTTGATTGCTACACAAAAGATTTTATCACTGACCCTGGAGTTTCAAATTTACACAGATATCATGTCATTACTCATTACTACAAGTTATGGGAATAGAAAACAATTAGGTACTCAGTAAATAAAACAGTGTTTTTCCACCCCCAAACTTAGTACATGCATTGTCCTCAATGAATCCCAACAAGAAAGAAAAATACTTCCCTAGAAGGCTTCGGACATGCTGTCGGTGTCGCCAGGGTCCGCATCGGTGGCACCGTAGTCCTCGTCAAGGCCCGGAGAGTAGGGCAGAAGCACCGGTGGTGGTGGGAATGGTGGTATGGCGGAGCCCTGACCAGCGGAGCACTGGCTATGAAACTCGGCCAGATGAGCATTAAAGCTCATCTGGTGCTCGAAGAAAAGATCGGCCCACTCCATAAATCTCTCAGTCTGATGCATAAAACTGGATGAGCGATCCGCATACTGGAGTAGTCGAGACATCTGACGCTCCAGATGGGCCAAGTTGGGCCCGGAGGAACTAGACAACTGGGTCTCAGGTGGCGGGGTGGTGGCAGATGGTGGTGTTCGCGGAGGTGCTCGCTGGCATGTCGGTGGTGGTGCACTGGATGGGGGACTCTGAAGATGGTGGGCAGTGGCGTCCAGTGGTTGCTTCGGATGAAGCAACTCCTCCTCAGCTCTCCACTCGACCCCTGCTCGCTGGCATAACATCTGGATCACTGATGGATGGCCAAAGGCGACGCCTTTGGTGCTATCGATGAACCGTACAATAGACTGCTAGATTAGGGATCTGATGTCAATGGATTTCCCGGTGACAATGCAGTAGAGAAGAACAACCCGGGCCATGGTGACATCACTGAGGTGACCAGTCGGGATGAGGCGGGCACACAAGAAGTGATACCACACCTTGTTGACGGTCTCTAGGGCTGATGCTCGGAAAGACATGGGAGTGTCATCTCGCATCTTCCACTAGGTGTCGGGTTGGCAGAGTGAGCAAATAATGGTGTCCCAGTCAGGTCCATCATGGATATAGCGGACATATTCGTCGTCCTCAATGACTAGGGGACCAAAAAGAGCATTGATGGATCAACTGTCAAATGGCACCCACTTGCCCCTCACGAACACCTTGAATTCCTTGTGGAATTTGGCATTGGCGTAGAATTCTTTGACCAATGGCACAACGGCGGTGATAGGATGGTCGACAAAGTGCAACCAGCCGTTGTTGTCGGCGAGCTCCCGGACCCTGTGGTTGAGAGCTCAGGTGAAAATCAACCCTCGCTCGGGCACCAAGGCCTCATGGATCACGGAGTCCAAGAATCGAACCTCGGCCTCCTTGTGCACGAACCTCTTCCGGTCATACGTGCCGGACCCGAAAGGGGAGGCGATGGCCTTTCGCTTTGCCGGAGGCGCCATGGATGTATATACTGAAAGGTACCTGTAAAAATGAAGAAAGGGAGTGAGCAAGGTACATCTAGGTGTAGTAAAGCAAGCAGCAAGCCACGATGCAGGAGGGTATGGATGGCATGAACACAGACCCACCAACAAAAGAGAACCAAATAGACGAGTAGGTGTGGCACGTGTGTGTTGAGTGGTGAAGCAGCAAAGAAAGATTGTGTGTGTTCA
>QAOA01008202.1:79288-172547 GCA_003255065.1 Cercis canadensis | reverse complement strand
AAGTGCTTTGCAATTGTATCCATTTTTGCAGTAAGAGCAACAAAGGGGTCTACAGCATGCAACCCATAGGCCCTCTTTGCTGGAATCCTTTCAGATAGCCATTGACGGCCATTATCCGCCATTTGATTAAGCAGCTTACTAGCTTCTTCAGCCGTTTTCTCCATAAGAGAACCATTTGCAGCAGCATCAAGTAAGGTTCTAGTGTTGCCATTCAAACCATTGTAAAAGGTTTGAATTTGCATCCACTCCTGTAAGCCGTGATGTGGGCACTTTCTCATCAAACCCTTGAACCGCTCCCATGCCTCATGCAAAACTTCTGTCTCATGTTGAGCAAAAATGTTGATGTCGTTTCTCATTTTGGCAGTTCTTGCTGGAGGAAAGAAACGTGTCAAGAATTGTGCTGTCATTTGGTTCCAAGTGCAAATGGATCCTGCTGGAAGGGAGTATAGCCAACTCCGTGCCTCGTCCTTCAGTGAGAAAGGGCGTCATCAGTAACATCATTGAACTTGAATGTGTCGCAGATTTCCAGAAATCCCGCCAAGTGCACATTTGCATCTTCGGTTGCAAAGCCACCAAACTGATTGGCTTGCATCATTTGGATGACACTGGGCTTGATTTCAAAGGAATTTGCCGCAATGGTTGGCCTAGAGATGCCTGAGATTGGAACAGGTCCCGTTGGAACTCCATAGTGCTTCAATGGTTTTTGGACAACCACTGGTGGTGGTGGATTTTCTCCAGCATTGTCCATAGTACTCTGAGTTGGTTGTGACGCGTTTCTCCTTTCCCTTCGATTTCGTCTACAAGTCTTCTCGATTTCAGAATCTAAAGGAATTAGATTTGCTCGCCCCGAACTTCTCATGCACTAGGAAGAATTTCCTGAAAAATACACACACCACTTGATTACAAAAATAAATAAAATCTAGACTAATACTAGAATACGTTGGTATTGATATTAATAGACGCACAGTCCCCAGCAACGGCGCCAAAAACTTGTTACATAAAATGTGAAAGCAAGTGCACTTGCCGTAAGCAAGTAATAAAGAAGTGAGATTAATTATCGTCCCATGGAGACTATGGCTATTAAGTACCAAAATTATGCATATTCTAATTTTATCTAGACAATTGATAAGTGAATTTTTGATGATAATTGACTGTAAAATTGTAAGCAATAAACAATCACTTAGAAAAATGAGTAAGAATATGGTGATAAAATATCTAGGATGTCGATTTCACCGTAGCTAGTCTGGAATTTTATCCCTTAATCATTAATCAACAACACTCTTCCAAATTGATAGCCAAGAACCCTAAATCATTCAATTGCCTTTCCCAAGGTCAAACAAATATATTCCTAAACTACGAATCCACTATATTCCTATGTAGATTGCGAATAGTTTCTGAATTCAATTTGTTATATGGTTCTTTTTATCAGCTATAAAAGATCATAAGGGTATATTCCTATCCCTTATGAAATCTATGTTCTTAATCCCTATGGTCCTCTATCACAACTAACTTTCCAGTATCATTGTAATCACCTGCTCATCTAAATTGATGGCCAGTCAAAAAGAAGCATTAAGTATGGAGATCAAGAAGTCAATTTAAGAATAAGGTCTTTTGATTAATTCATTAGAAATTACAAACCATCCTAGGCTAGGCTACATCTCCACCCTAGATGGTGGAATTAGTTCATGATAATTGCAGAAAATAACATTACACACAGATTAGACATGAATAACAAGAAAGAGATGAAGAATTGAACTATGGGATGTGATGATTTGATGCCGAAAGTCTCGATCTTCAAGCCTGAATCCTCTTCTCTTCTTGCCTCATCTCTAAAAAGTGTGGAACCCTAATTTAGACTTTAAGAGTCCTATTTATAGGTCCTAGGAAGTTTAGGAGAAAAAGGAATAAAATTAAAATAGGATTCCTAGTGAAATTAGGAATCTTAGAGGTCAAATCACAAGTTGATCGCTGGGGGGCTGCAGTCTTGGGTTTGGGCGCTGTAGCGCCCTAAAGTTTGCCTGATGGGCGTTGCGGCGCCCTTCTTTCTGGATTTCAGTCCCTGTTTGCTGAAGCTAGGGCGCTGTGGCGCCTAGTATAGGGCGCTGCTGATGAACACACTTTTTATATAATAGTTATCCCTCATACTTAGTCTTTTAAACCTCTTTTGGGCTGAATTGCATAGACTTAGACCTCATTTCATGACTTAGGATCCATTTATGCTTAATTGCAATTTCCAGCAATACTGGGCATTATATGCTGTCTCTGTGTTTCAGGCATATCTTGAGTTCTGGATGTCCAAAAATTCCGAGTCATACCTTGTTGGAACGCTGAGAGAATTTTATACAACTTTATTTCAGGGCTCCAAAGCTAATTCGGACGTTCAGAAGGTCATATGCAGCCTGGAAGCCAGAGAAGACATGCTGTCGCAGGATCCTGACCTACATGCAGTATTTGCGTCATAACTTGAGTTTTATATGTCATATGGACCTGAAACTGGTACCATTGGAAAGCTAACAGACAGAGCTTCAATTGATATGAAGACCGGTTCACCATATTTTATGTGGAAGATGGTCTTATTTGCTGTGCAAGTTAGCTGACGGTTCCAGACACCTTCTGCCACTTAAATGGGCCTAACTTCCTCATGACAAGTCCAAATGGGCCCAAACCAAAGCCCAATTGAAGCTAAGGCCCATGGGAACAAGTGTGCCCTAAGGGCAATTTAGGTGTGCATGTAAAATTGGAGGTCTATATCAGAAGAAGGAGGCAGCCGAAATTCATAATCACCTCATTAGATATTTTAGACAGATTTTTGAGCTTTCCTTAGTTCTTAAGTTTTCTTTTAGATATTTTGTAAGAACTTCAGCTCCTCTTGTTCATGGAGGGCTAATCCAACATATCAATCCAGGTTTTGCTATTCTGATTATTGGTTTTGAGATTATGAGTTGTTGTTCTTCCTTTTAGTTGTTAATCAAAGTTCTTTCAATCCTTTGAAATATTCTGTTTGAATTGCTTAATTCAATTTGGATCTTCATGTGTGATTGCTTAATTGCATGTGATAAAAGAGGATTGTATGGTTGATTAATGTTTCTGAGCTTTTGGATGGATTAATCACCTTGGCTGGATCATGGACTTAGGTAAAACTAGACTTGAATGTTTGCTTAATTCATTTGGTCTTAGTTGAATCCGAATTCTGGTTGCTTAACCAGTGGAATCCATAGAACATTGAGAGGCTTCTTGACATGTTTTAAAGGCCAAGAACATGGTTAATAATTGAATGGATCATTAGACATCAAGGATGAACTAAAATCAGAACTAGTTAAGGCTTGGATTGGTTGTTTTCTCTTAGGTTACCACTGATAATTAATTTTCGTTAATCACTTAAACCAAACTCAACCCCCTCTGTTTACATGCTTTTCAATATGATTCACTAAATAGAACAATCCTTAGGTTCGACTTAGGGCTATCCTATGCTGCAAAAAGCTAGGTAACCGACCTAAAACATTAACTAATTTGAGGAGCCTCGGCAGCTCATCAGCTGCGGCGCCCTTCTTTCTGTTCTCAGTCTGCAGCTTCCTGAACATAGGGTGCTACGGCGCCTAGTGTAGGGCGCTGTGGCGCCCTCTTTGCTGAAATCTGGCTAGTTACGCATTGGGCACTGTGGTGCCCTGAGTGGGGGCTGCGGCCCCCAAGTCCTGCCTTCAATTCCAACTTGCATGATTTTTCTTCTTTCTTGCACCAAATTTTTCCAAAATGGCTTCTAAGTTTCCCAAAACATAAACCTACAAAAATGAGACTTAAATCATGAAAACTTATCCTAAAATACTTAAGAATAGACAAGAATCAAGAAAGAACATTATGAGATAAACGGTATAAAATCCGCTTATCATCATGACATGGGAAACTTTTTTTAAATGTAAAAAGTCTCTTTTGCCCCTGTCCTTCTCCCTAAAAACCACACTCACGCTCATTTGCCTCTCCAATCTCCACAACGTAGCTACGCAGGTGAAGAAGGCTTCTTCAGTGACCACCTCCTCCATTCCTCACATTCGACCATCGCCTCTTGCTTCACCTTGGGTTTAATCACTCCATTTTCCAAGTACATGAATGCTTTCTAGTCTTTATTGGCTTGCAATTCTCTTATAATGAAATCTTATGGGTGCATAATGAGGGGCTAATTCTTCTCATATTAGAGATCTTCCATGCTATGGTCTTCTTGTGCATCTTAAGCACATCTAAAAGTTTTCCTCTTTGATCATTTTGTCAGGTTCGCTGCAATAATAATTGGCAGCTTGGAATTTTCTGCCAAGAAAGCATATTCCAAGTGTTCTTTAAGTCTTTTTAGCTCTAACTCAAGTGGATCCTCAATAGATGGTCTAATTCTAGTTCTTTTTTCCTCAATCCTCTCAAGAGGTGTATCTTTGATCATGGCTCAGGGGCTTGTAGGTATGCCACATGCTCCCTAATCTCTGTGTGATCAGTTTTCTCATCTCCCTGCATTATACACGTCTCTAATGCATCTCTTGTGAGTATTTCCTACATAGAACAAGACACAAGTGAGGTAATCACATCTACATAGAAACATGTATCGTTCATACTCATATTGTGCTTCATGGCCTCGGATATTTTAAAAATCACTTGCTTGTCTTCCACCCTTAAAGTCAACTTGTCATCATGAACATCAATGATGGCTCTAGCTGTAGCAAGGAATGGTCGACCTAACAGCAAGGGTAACTCAACATCTTCATCCATGTCCATGATTACAAAGTCTACACGGAAAATAAATTTATCAACTTTTACTAGGACATCTTCTATTATACCCTTAGGATATATGATAGACCTATCTACTAATTGAATGCTCATTCTAGTGGATGCTGGTTCACCAAGTCCCATTTTTTGAAACATACTATAAGACATCAAATTTATACTAGCAGCTAAATCTGCTAATGCTCTATCAACATATAAACTACCAATATTGCAAGGGATAGTAAAACTCCCTAGGTCTTTTATTTTTCGTGGTAACTTGTTCTGGACTATGGCAAAGCACTCCTCATTCAAGGTCACTATTGACAGCTACTCCAGCTTTTTCTTGTTAGAAAGGAGGTCCTTCAAGAACTTTGCATATTTTGGCATCTGTGAAAGAACTTCAAAAAAAAGGAATATTAATATGCAACTGCTTAAAAAGTTTTAAAAATTTATCAAATTGTTCCCCTTTCTATCATTTGCAAGTTTACTCAGGAAAGGTATGGGTGGCTGGTATTCCTTCACCATTCTCTTCTTTGGCTCCTCTGTCTTTTCCAACACAGTGTCTTTTTTTTTTTTTTCTCAATTACAACAACACCTTCATCACCAGTTTGCTCTCTCTCAACTTCTTTTAGCTCCTTACCACTCCTCAATGTGATAGCCTTGACTTGTTCCTTAGGATTTGGCTCGGTGTAGCTAGGTAGAGTCCCTGGTGGCCTTTTTGAAATCAACTTGGTCAGCTGACCAATTTGAGTCTCAAGATCGTGGATGGAAGCCTCCTAATTCCTCAAAGTTGTTTCAATGTTTTTCAATCAGCTTTCTAATGCTGTAATGAATTTGGACAACTGATCTTCAATGGTTAGCTTCTGTGGTGGGTTAGGAGGCTGCTGAAATCCAGGTGGAGGATCTTGCCTCTGCTGCCCTTGATTACTCCNTCTAGTGGATGCTGGTTCACCAAGTCCCATTTTTTGAAACATACTATAAGACATCAAATTTATACTAGCAGCTAAATCTGCTAATGCTCTATCAACATATAAACTACCAATATTGCAAGGGATAGTAAAACTCCCTAGGTCTTTTATTTTTCGTGGTAACTTGTTCTGGACTATGGCAAAGCACTCCTCATTCAAGGTCACTATTGACAGCTACTCCAGCTTTTTCTTGTTAGAAAGGAGGTCCTTCAAGAACTTTGCATATTTTGGCATCTGTGAAAGAACTTCAACAAAAGGAATATTAATATGTAATTGCTTAAAAAGTTCTAAAAATTTATCAAATTGTTCCCCTTTCTATCATTTGCAAGTCTACTCAGGAAAGGTATGGGTGGCTGGTATTCCTTCACCATTCTCTTCTTTGGCTCCTCTGTCTTTTCCAACACAGTGTATTTTTTTTTCTCAATTACAACAACACCTTCATCACCAGTTTGCTCTCTCTCAACTTCTTTTAGCTCCTTACCACTCCTCAATGTGATAGCCTTGACTTGTTCCTTAGGATTTGGCTCGGTGTAGCTAGGTAGAGTCCCTGGTGGCCTTTTTGAAATCAACTTGGTCAGCTGGCCAATTTGAGTCTCAAGATTGTGGATGGAAGCCTCCTGATTCCTCAAAGTTGTTTCAATGTTTTTCAATCAGCTTTCTAATGCTGTAATGAATTTGGACAGCTGATCTTCAATGGTTAGCTTCTGTGGTGGGTTAGGAGGCTGCTGAAATCCAGGTGGAGGATCTTGCCTCTGCTGCCCTTGATTACTCCAAGCGAAATTCGAGTGATTTCTCCACCTAAGATTATATGTGTTAGAGTAAGGATTATTGGACATTCGATTTCCCAAGTAATCTGTTTGCTCTACTGTTGGTCCCATGGTGAATACTTGGCATTCATGATTAGAATGTCCTCCCCCACAAATGTCACAACTAATAACTAGTGTTGTTAGAGTAGGTCTACTCATATCATCAATCTTCTCAATAAAGGCCTTCATTTTTGCCTCTAAAGAAGTGACAATATCCACATTATGCACTCCTCCTATTCTGACCTTCATTGTCTAATTCCCCTACTGGTAATTATTCATAGTGATGTTCTCAATCAGTTTCTGTAGCTCTTTAGGGGTTTTGAAGCTTGTGGTTCCTCCAAAGGAAGCACCAATGAGTTGTTTGGTCCCAAAGCTGAGACCACTGTGAAAAGTTTGCATCTGGACCCCCAAATCCAACCCATGATGTGGGCATTTTCTTAGCAATTCCTTCTATCTCTCCCATGTTTCATAAAATGTTTCACCATCTAGTTGCTGGAAGAAGATGTCATTTCTAAATTTTACTGTTCTATCTGGAGGGAAGTATCGGCTTAGAAATCTCTCAATGAGATCATCCTATGTTTTGATAGAACTAGAAGGTAATGTCTTCAACCATGATTTTGCTTTATCCCGCAATGCGAAAAGGAAAAGCCTCAGTCTAATTGCATCCTCAGTAACTCTATTGATTTTAAAGGTATCACAAATCTCTAAGAAATTTGTGATGTGAGCATGAGGGCCTTAATCCAGCAGTCCATCAAATTGCACAAGTTGTTGCACCATCTTGATGATGTTTGACTTGATCTCAAAGTTGTTAGCGTTCACCAGAGGTCTACTTATTTTAGACTCAGTTCCAACAAGCGATGGTCTGGCATAATTCCCCATGGTTTGTTGTCTTGCTTGCTCAACCATGGTAGATTCTTGTTCAAAATTAGGCTCGAATGTTTGAGCCTGGAGTGGGATAGCCTTTTTCCTTGATTTTCTCACCAATGTGTGTTCAATCTCTGAATTCAACTCCAAAAGGTTTTAGTTACCACTTCGTGTCATACACCAATATGACTAGCTTCTGCAAAGATTAACCACAGACAAAGATGAGAAAGAAGCTCAGAGCTAAACAAAATTTATCTAAAGAAAATAAAATTACTAGAGTAATAGAAATCACATGTTCCTAATATTATAGTCCCCGACAACGGCACCAAAAACTTGATGTGTTTAAAGTATCCAATTAAATTAATACTACAATCACTCTAGGAAAGTGTACCTATCATTTTGTAGAATAGTTCAATTAAGTACGAATATCGTTCCCATGAGAACTATAGTTATTAGTATTAATCCTTTTTCTATTATCTAATCTCAAATTTGTGGCTAAATTAATGAACTACTTAATTAAACTAATAGAAGTGACAAGAAAACAATAGCAATGAACTCTAAAGGTTTATCAATTAGAAAGACAGACCTAAATAAGAATCCCCCTTAGAATCTAGCTTACACCTCCAACCTTAACTCAAAGATCACCATTTCTTGCTTAGACTTATGGAAATTCCTAAATTATGTCCTATTCTTTCTCAAGCAATATGACAACTATTCCTAGGTTGATTGATTAAAATCTCTTCCTAATTAACACCCCCAGAAATGCATTAGTTTGTATTCCGTGAATTCCAAGTATTAAGGTTAACCCTAAGCAGAAGACTTATGTGATCCTATCTCTAGGATTCCATGCAAATCTTATTGCCTATAAGTGATCTGTTCAATTTACGATTCCTCAATATATAAGCTGAAATCTGGTATTACACTAATGACATGCTTTATTAATTCAATAATAAATAAGAATCATAGACAATTCTAAGAAAGGAAAGATGTAATTCTTATTGAATTAAAGGAAGAAGAGTACAAATTCGACTCTAGGGTTCATCTTAGCTAGACCTTTACAATTTAGTTCATAATCATAATAAAAACTACACTAAATGAATACATAGAAGAAAGGATAGGATAAGAAAAACTCATTCTCTTGAATTCCTTCCAAAGTTCAGTCTGTTATCTTGTTTCCTATCTAAAACCTCCAAAGTCTGATTGTCGTCCTTGTTTCTGATGTCAAAAGCCTTATGTACTTCCCCTTTAAGGTTCATATATATAGTGTTCGGAACCCTGGGGTTTAGCCTTCAATAGTTCGAACACGGACTAGACATAGACCATGTTCACTTATGGGACTAGGTGTGTCACTTAAGTAGGAATTCTGGATTGCAGACACGAACTCAGACACGGTCGTGTCTATTCAGTCTTTGGGGCATGTTCATCTCAACATGGCCCGTTCTTCTCTGGCTAAGGACGTGTTCACTTCAGGGTGGTCTCTGGTTGACTAACATGGCATCCAACACAGGTGTGTGCTTTAACAATCATGGTCTTGTTCTTCAGCAAGCTTGAGCAGGTACTTCTGGAACCTTGACACAGGCACACACATGGTCGTGTCCCTTGTCTGGACTTCATACTTTAGTGTTTTCTTTGTACTTTGCTCTAGAAATTTCCCATAATCATTCCTTTTTGCTTGAACAATATGAATAGTACATGTTAACACAAATGGAGGGATTTAAATACCATATTTAAGCAAATTCACTCAAATGTGGGTAAGAATGAAACAACAAAGCATGAGACTTATAGCCAAAATAAGAAATTATCAATAGCTTCTCTCAACACGCTTAGATTTCTTTTCGTCACACCTTACTCGACTTTATCTTACAAGATGTAGAAAAAAGAGCAGACTTCAAACTTTGGATTCTACACTTTATATAATAAAAGTTAAGGTTCAACACTTTACATGAGTGCTCAGGTACTATACAAGGGTCACAAGACTCTACTGTTCTTTCACCTGATTCTACTATATTACAAAGGTTTTGTTACAGAGTCTTTAGACTTTGGTAAAGTTGATTCAGAGGTGGCAATTAATTGTGACAACCCATCCTTCCATCTAATTCACAATGTTGTCCCATGCATATGCATTAAATACATGGTCATTCCATCCATGCCCATTATCATGCATGCTGCCAAGTGTTTTGTTAGTCATGCCAATACTACCATTTGTCTCATTGTTCATGCTAGTGCTACCATGTGTCACCTCAAACCATGCTCCAAATAAATCTTTCAAGCCTTTGTGGCATTCTTTAGTCATTCCTACTATTAAGTTGGCTATTATTTGCTAATATATTTGCCTTTTTTGGTGATTGATCCATAATTCTCTTCTCATTTTTCTTTAAACAATAATTCTTTCTGTTGCTGAGAAAGTCTTCTATTCCTTTTACAAAAGAGTAAAATATTAATTTACCAGTTCAAGAGCTTTTAAAAGTGCGATAATTTTTCCACTAAGGTTTTTGTTGATGCCAAAAATGCCTGAGCTGGATGTACTTGTAGGAAGCCAAGCTTAGTAGTGAGCCGATGATGACTCTCTTATGCTTAAGTTAGTATAGGTAGGTGATAAGATAGATAATCCAGTCTAGGCATAATTCTAACCAAGGAACTAAATGTCGTGTCGAGGTACCGTTTCGGTCACTCAAGAAACGGAAACGTTTCGGAAATTTCGTGGAAACGGAAGATTTTTTAAGAAACGTTTTAAATAATTTTAAGCAATAACTTTTTTTAATTTTAAAAGATTCTAACATAATAATAGTGATAAAAATATATAAAATTAGATAATATAGTATTGAATAATTACATTTGTAACCAAATAACATTAATATAATCAATGTCCAAAAATGTTTAAAACATTTGAGATACATAAAACTTAATTAAAAGTACATATTATACTTTAAGTTTCAAATTACACAATACATAATCAACAAAAACATATTAAAAAGTTCAAATCAATTAGCAGTAGAATGTCTAGGGGGTAAATATCCAGAACTTGGATANGTTGAGAAATAATGGAGTCAAACCGTATCTTTTGTTCTTATTTAACTTTACCAATTATTGTCCTTTCTCATTCATGTATTGTGATATAAATTGTCACATCTTTTATTTTTTTTTGGTTGCTTTTGATTCTTTTTCAGTTTGCTTTTGCTTATCTTTTTTTTCTTTTTGGTTGAACAACGGGGCAAGAGACCAACAAAAGCAAAGTGCAGAAACTACCCAGGGACTACTCTAGTCATCGAAACACCCAAAAATCCCCAACCAAAAGCTACCTAATACACAAAGGACAAACAAAGAATTGAACAACACAAAACCAGGCCACATGCCCCTTCCTAGCTAAGGCATCACCGCATGCATTACTCTCTCTAAACACGTCCTTTATAACAAGCTCCCATCCTCGACTCTGAAACTCTGAAACTTAGAACCATCACGAGTTAAAGCATGCAGAGGGGACATTAGTTTCATGGCACCCAAAGGTTGATTCAAACTATAGTTCGCCAACCAATCAGCGCAACAGTTTCCTTGTCTGCCTACGTGGTTCAACTTAACGTGCCACTCCTTATGCAGCAAAGCAGAAATCTTGGAGAAAAATTGGAGGTGCCTTCCACCCACGAGAACCTGGCCAGAGAGACTTTTAATAGCAGACTGCAAATCACGACAAACTTCATATCAGAAGCTGCTGCTGCTGGTTTACGTGGCTGGGTGTGATGCTTGGTGAAGTGGCTTGCTCCTTGGTTGTTGCTTCTACACAACTCACCCCTATCTGTTGCACTACTCTATTCAACAATGGGTTTAGCTGCGGAACTTGCTTTGAAATTAAGTGCACTAATGAGTGCCATCCCAGTAGTCCTTCCATCTTCGTCACTGCCACCAACTTTTGCCCTCTGAACTATGCTCAAACCAGTAACAATGGCGGCTAGTGCAACTCATCTCGCTCCCACTTCAACCTTACCATGACAGTGTTCTTTAAGATTAAGTTGCCCATTACTCTCTTGGCATCGTCACTCTGGTCTTCTCCCGAAGATTCGACAGTAGCCAAGCATGCAAGGGAAGAGCGAAGCTTGAAGTCACCAAAACTCTCGTCCTCGTCGTCGTCGTCCTCCGCTGATAAGCCAAGAACTGTGAATGGCTTCCTATGTTTTCATGCATGATGCATCCATTATAGCTATGAAGTGTTTATATATAAAGGGTGCAACCTATTTGTGTTCTTTAATAGAAATACTCTACTGAAGAGCTTTTCTTAGCTTTGCTTCTCTTGCTTATGGAAATCTCTCTATTATTTACGCACATGTGAACATGCACAAATACACAAAATATTCATTGTGCATGATGCTTACATTTTTAACTACAGAAATAAAAATCACTAGCAAGAAGATCTCATCGTGTGCCTATAAAAAATCCTAAGTTCCCAAGCTAAGTTCATGGTGTGCGGTGTGCCAAATCAACGTGGAGTGCATGGCTGAGTCAACTCGGGGTACACTGAACTCACCGAGTCATGCAACTAGTTCACCATGGTATTCCCGTATTGGACGTGGCCATGCTTCTCTCTCTCCCACTATTCTGTTTCTGGCTTTCTGCTGCACTTATTTAGTTTTCAGTTATTTCTTTTGGTAGCACATTTAGCAGCTTGTTTTCTGTAGTTAGTTTGTTAGTTGGTTTGTAGTTATTTAAGGAGTTCCACTCTCTGCTTTATGAGCTTCTTTGCTTTCTGGTTCTGGACAGTTTGTGGCGCTTTGCTCAGTTACATTCATGTTCCCCAGTCTCACCTCTTCTTCTCCTTTATGCTCTTCCTTTCTCTTCGGTTCCTCATCTTCTTCCTCTACTAAATACTCGTGAATGTACTCTGATATGAATTTCAGTAGCCTGTGTGATCAACATATGCAGGAAGTGAAGGGCATTATGCACCTGGGTTTTGATATTCTTGTGGCAAGTCTTCTGAAGGAGCTTGTTGGCACAAACACGGATGAACCAACCTCCACCACCACCAGACCACCACACCTTCCTAGCCGAGTTATATGTCTTAGCCTCTTAGGTACCTACGGAGATTAGTGAGGACTGAGGATGCTGTCATGACTCATGACCCAGTAGCCCCAAAGGAATGACCGAAGACGTTGGGCACCCACCATGTTGTTCATTCAGTTTGTTTCGATACCCAGCTGGAAATTTCGTTTGTTTCTGTCAGTTTCCACCGAAATGCACCGACACCAGCATGTTTCCATGGAAACAGGAGAATTTCTGAACTGCACCTTTGTGTCGTGTCGTGCATGAAGGAAATGGAAAATTTTCGTGCGTTTCGGACGAAACGACACGACATTTAGTACCTTGATTCTAACTAACAAGTTAAATTTTAGACTGCATTGTTCGTGTATTTATAGTAGTTGTAGGGCTGAATTGGTGGTGCCTTGTCCCTGCTAAGGATGCAAGGCCTTGTCTCTACTATGCAGGGTCATGGGCTTAGGTTCGACTTTGCCTTTTGGGCTGGTCTTCATCATTTGCCCCCCAAGCTTTTAAATTTGAAGAATGAAAAAGTGTAAAAAGCTCATATTAGTAATCTACCATATACATGCTTCATGGCTAGGCTAAATTTCTTCTCCCTTTTGTAGTTATCTTTCTACTACTATTGTTTAATATATCTAGTGCCCATTGGTTCTCTTTTGAAAAGCTTACACATGCTTGGCATTGTAATCTCTTTTGACTTGGCTCGTGACTAACTAAGAGTCACTTAATACTTTTATCATGTTTGCTCATATTTTCTTTGCCAACTGCAACCCTCCTATCAGTGCTTCATATTCAACTTGATTGTTCGAGGCTTTAAATTTAAACTTTAAAGCTTGTTCTACTTCAAGGCCATGAGGGCTTTCTAGTATGATTCCTGCTCCGCTTCCTTTAACATTGGATGATCCATCAACATAGGCCATCTAATTTGCATGTGTTTCCATTATATCCTATTCGGAGAATCGAGTCATTTATGCTACAAAATCTGCCAGGGCTTGAGCTTTCAATGCCCGTCTTGGTTCAAATTGTAATGCCTATTCTGATAGTTCTACCTACCACACCACCATTCAACCAGCCAAATCCAATTTTTGTAACACTTGTCTAAGCAGGGCATTTGTTCGTACAACGACTTGGTGATTCTGAAAGTATGGCCTTAGTCATTTTGAGGCGGTTAAGAGTGCAAATGCTAACTTTTCAATTTTCTGATAGCGAATTTATGCTCCTTTCAGAGTTTTGCTTATGTAGCAAACCGGCCTTTGGATTCTTTTATCTTCTCTGACTAAGGCTGAACTTGTTGCTTGATTCATTATAAAGAGGTAAATGTATAAAGACTCTCTTGTAATAGGTTTAGACAATAATAGGGGTGTAGAAAGGTAATGCTTCAATTGATTAAAGGCATTTTGGCCCTCATCGTCCCAAGTAAAATTTTTAATTTGCTTTAAGCATTTAAAGAAAGGTAAAGATTTATCTGCTGACTTGCTCATGAAACAGGCGAGGGCTATGATCCTTCCTGCAAGCCCCTAAACGTCTTTCACATACTTGGGTTATGGCATTTCTATTATGTCCCGGCATTTTTCGGGGTTAGCCGTAATCCTTCTATGGCTAATCATGTATCCGAGGAACTTGCCTACTTTTACCCCGAAGGCACACTTGTCTGGGTTAAGTCTCATGTTGTATTTTCTTAACTCCTGAAAGATTTCTTTCAAATTGGTCTAATGGTCACCTCCTTCTGTCATTTTTGCTAACATGTTATCCACACAGACTTCCACATTTGTACCGATTTGCTATTCGAATACCTTGTTCATTAGCCTCTGGTAGGTAGCCTCGACATTTTTTAGGCCGAAAGGCATCACCTTGTAGTTGTAATTTCTGTCATCTATAATAAAAGCAATTTTTCTTCATCGTCTAGAGACATTTTGATCTGATTGTAACCAAACAAGCATTCATGAAGCTTAACATTTTTTATCCTAATGCCCCATCTACTAGTTTGTCAATGTTAGGAATGGGGTAAGATGTCTAGGACACACCTTGTTGAGGTTAGTGAAGTCTACACACATTCTCCACTTCCCGTTATGCTTCTTTACTAAGACAATGTTTGAAAGCCAAATAGTGTATGACACTTCCCTTATGAATCATGCCTCTAACAACTTTTTTACTTTCTCTTTTATGGCTTGCTATCTTTTTGGTCTGAAAGTTCACTTCTTCTGTGTCATCGAATGGGTACTCGGATAAATACCAAGTTTATGTGATATGAAGTTAGGGTCTATCCCTAGCATTTATACGGCTGACCAAGCAAACAAGTCTGGAAACTCGATGAGTATCTTGATCAATTCTTTTCTTGCTTCCTCTGTCAACTGGCCCTCCACCTATATTTTTTTATTTGTTCCTAACTCAATCTCTACTTCCACCAAGGTCCCCTCCGGTTTTGGTTTTGTTTCTACTAAATCTTCTCTCACATCTAACTCAGTATACATAACATTGTGGGGTGTGCTTGCTCTTGACTTACTTTCCACTTGTTCTTCAATTCTCAAACTCACACTATAACATTTTCTCGTGGCTTCTTGTTGGGCTCGGACCATACCCACCCAACCTTCTTTGGTGGGGAACTTCATTGTAAGGTGTGGTGTAGACACTATTGCTCTTGTTTCATTAAGTATAGGTCTCTCGATGAGTGCATTATATGTTGACTCACAGTCCACTATCAAAATTTGAACAGATATAGAGACAGTGTCCAGAGATTGGTCTAAAGTTACCCACAATTTAACATATCCCTTCACATGCATTCTCTTATCGAAAAGGACTGAATTTCAGAATCTAGACTTCCAAGGCCTTTGAATGTTTCATAGTACAGTATGTCGATTGAACTTCCTTGATTTACTAGTACCCTATGGACTTCCCAGTTAAAGATCATCACCATAATTACCATAGGGTCATCGTGGTTTCGCTGAATGCCCTAATAGTCTTCTTCGCTTAAACTAATGATGGATTATATTATTAGGCATGCCACATTCATCATCACCCTTCTGTATCTCTTTCTAGATGAAGAAGTGGGTCTTCCTCTAGCAAATCCTTCGACTATTGTAGTTATAAGACCTGCTACTGGGTGTGGTTCTTCTCTCTGTTGTCTTTGAGGTGAGGGGTGTTGTCGACCATGTTGGGCTTGTTATGGCGATCTTCTCATTATCGAGGATTAACTCATTTCTCTTCCCCCATTTTGATTTCCTTGGTTCCTTCTCTCATACTGTTTCTTAGGGACCCTAGCCATGAATCTTGCCAGTGTGCATCTCTTTATTAATTGTTCAATCTCATCTTTGAGATCAACACAGTCATTGGTGAGGTGGCCAAATTCTCTATGATACGCACAATATTTGTTATTGGTCGAGCTTGGGTGTTGAAATTTTGGTCGAGGCTTGGGTGGGTTAAGGAGGTCTATTTGGTAGATCGCGCCCAATATTCTTCCCCTGCTTTGATTAAGGGAGTATTGTTTTGGTATTTTCTTAGTGGCAGATCTCACTGTTCCCCTCCTCTTCTCCTTTCCTTTTTCCTTTCATATTGCCCTCCTTGGCCTTTTCGAGAATCTTGCTGCGGGGTTTCATTTTTCTTTTTAGTAGCATTTATCTCTTCCATTCTGATATATTTGTTTGCTCTGGTTAAAAAGTCATCCAGATTAAGAGGTGGTTTCTTAGCCAAAGAGGCAGTGAATTAAGAGGTGGTTTCTTAGCCAAAGAGGCAGTGAATTCACTGGTTCATAGTTCGGCCATTATAGCATGGATAGCAACATCTCCACTTAAGTTTGTTATCTAGATCGACTCTTTGGTAAATCTGGTCAAGTAGTTTTTGAGTGGTTCATTGGCTTCTTGCTTAAGACTTATTAGGGATGTAGAGGTTTTGAGATAGGAGTGACTGGTTGAGAAGTGGGCTAAGAATTAAGTGGAGAGATCACATAAACTATTTATGAATCCTAGCTTAAGGGAGGAGAACCATAAAAGTGCTACCTTTTTTAATATGCCAGGAAATGCTCTACACATAATCTGGTATGGGGCATCCGTCAGCAACATAGCCGGTCAAAACAGAGTCAAGTGCTCTTAGGGATCCGTGGTACCATCATATGCCTCAAGCTACGTCGGGGGACAAAAATTCTTGGGTATCGGAGTGCTCATTATGTGCGTGAATGGGTGTCATCCATCCCCTAAGTTGTAAGGAACAGTAGGTTGATAATCGTGATTTGGTGGGTAGCCTTGGGCATAGCTTGCTCTAGGTTGGAGTGGGTGTGGTATGTCATTAAAAGGATCATATTGTGTGTAGCTGGCTTAAGGTGTATAGAGAGAGGGATGTAGGTAAATTGGTGGGCGGGGATACCAATGTGGGTAAGGTTGGGGTAGCCTTTGATAAAAGTGATTTATTGGGTGATGAAAAAGAGATGGAGTTGAAGTTGTTTCAATTTTGGTAGTTTAGGTAGGCACCCTTCGTTGGTGCTGCTACTCATGTTGCAAGGTTGCTTCTAGGTGGAAAATACATTCCCATAGTTGTTGAGGATCAACATCCTCTTGCTGGTTGTTATTGCTCCCCTGTGGGTTAGGACTATATTGTAGTCACCCACCTGGTGGAAGAGACACACAGGCATTGTTTCGGGTGTTTACCATGATTGAAAAAAAAAATGTTGGATCTAAATCATTCCCACAAATGGCGCCAACTATTGATGCCAGAAATGCCCGAGCTGGATGTACCTAAGAGAAGCCAAGCTCAATAGTGAGCCAATGATAACTCTCTAATGCTTAAGTTAGTATAGGTAGGTGATAAGATAAATAATCTAGACTAGGTATAATTCTTACCAACAAGATACCTTTTAGACTACATTGTCTATGTATTTATAGTAGTTGTGGGGTTGAATTGGTGGTACCTTGTCCTTGCTAAGGATACAGTGCCTTGTCTCTATTGTGCAGGGTCGTGGGCTTAGGTCCAACCTGGCCTTTTGGGCTGGTTTTCATTAGTCTTTTACTTTTCTTCGACAAAATAGGCTTTCAGGCACCTCATTCCTATACAACCATACAATGTGAGAACTTAGAAAAAACTGAGTTTCTTCTGCCCATTCTGGGGGGATATTGAAGATTATCATAGTGAACTTTTACCAATAACAATGTTGTCTCACCCATTTTAAAGCATATTTAATAATCTGAGTGAAGAACTTGAATAACCTATCAATTTCAAATCCTGTGAAAGAGATTATTTGAACTAGGCCTTGTTCAAAAAGCTAGGCAACCAGATATGGAGGGCAATCACCATCTATAACCCACCAATTATTTCTATCTTCAAATAAATGATATATTCCAGGTTGATCTTGGCTTGGATCTGTATTCAAGAGTTCATAAGCTCAGAGCCTAACGGATGTCAAACTGTGTAAAATTACAATACTAATTGCAACAGATTTGTAATATATGATGCAACCAGTGTCGTCTCCCAAGGATTCACCAGAACAAGTAATCTATTAGGAGTTAAGCGTGAACAGAATATGGGGTTTGTAGTTGAATGCAGTATAATAAGAAATTAGAATGTTGTAACACAAAAATTGATCAAGATAAGAGAATGTAATCAACTAAAGCAAACAACCAAACCTAATTAATACATCCTTGTTCACTAAAGATAATCTAAATCTGATTTAACCCTCGGTTGAATGTTACTTGGAATCCCTAAAAGTAACACTCAGAATTTCTATTGAATATCATTCAAAATTCAATTAATCTCAGAATTAAGACTCTAGGCAACCGCTCTATATCACTAAGTCTAGATTAATTTAAGAATCGAATTTCCCAAGTTGACCATATATCAAAGACCTTTAAAATATGATTAGCAATTTGATTACTATGATGAGGCCAATCAACATACTAAATTCATCTAAAGCATGCAATTAAAATATCATTCAATCACATGAAGATAAGAAGAAGATAATCAAATTGCATTAAATCAAACCCGGATTATGAAGCATAAGAAATCTGGATTAATATGTCTGGCTCCTCTTGAATCGATTACAAAAGAACTTAGCCCTCCATGGAAGGCATAAAACATAGCAGAAGGTTCAAACTCGAATTACAGCAACAGGAAGCAGGAGATTCCTATTTTTCTCAATAACTGAAGAATAAATACTAGCTACCTCCTCTAGGTTTTCTTATAGTTTCCTAATTACGAAATAAACCTAATTCCCTAAACCCTAATGGTAAAAACGTGACTAAACCCAATGACATGTGTGTTGGCCTAATAAACAAGTGCTGGTCCAATAAGCAAGCCCAATAAATGGAATAAGTCAGTGTTGGGCGAATGCAGAAATCCTGGGCTGTTTCCGTGTGAAATTTAGTTGTCTAGACACGAGAATCAGCTTCTGAGCTCTTCATATGGAATGTAGAATTTTCTGTCAACTTTCCTAAAAAACTAGAATCACATCAATCGAATAACTGTAGAGCAAGATATAGTGAAAACATAAACAATGCCAAAAATCAAGAATTATGCAATTAATATGCTATAAGCACCAACAAGTCCAAATCTACAAAATATGTCTATAAGCTATAAAAATCAGCAAAATCACACATCAAAAGACTAAGTATAAAGGAAACAAATAGTATAAAATAATGTCTTATCAGAGCCATTCTTGCATAGGCGTTGGCTTTATAGTTAGAATCTTTTCTTGAATGTGTGGTGGCATAAATTTCTGCATATTTTTAAGAACAACTTCTCATTGATGTGAGAGCCACACCTTATCAGGGGTTAATAAAGGTAGATAATAACCAGTAACATAAGAAACCATTTTTTTTTCGTCAAAGATAACTTTGTTTGACAAGTTTTCAATTTAAGCTTTTGCAATGGAAACCATCTGAGAGTCCACATGTTCAGTCAAGTGGATTATGCTTTCTTCAACTAATTTTACCCTTAAGACTTGTCTGTCATCATCCATATTTGCTTCAAGGTTTGACAGTCCGTCAAATTTTTTAAAATTTCATGCTAATCTCAATTTTATCACTCGACAATTCGGTCGAGGTTTTCATTCGCATTTACTTGATAGTTTAATTAAAGTCTGACAATTCGTCAGAAATTTTAAAATTTCCTTCCAATTTAAATTTCTTCACTCGACAGTCCAGTTGAGGTTTTCATTTGCATTTTCTTGACAGTTCGGTCAAGGTCTGACGATCTGTCAGAGTTTTTAAAATTTCATGTCAATCTCAATTTTATCACTAGACAGTTTAGTCGAGGTTTCCATTTTGCATTTACTTGACAGTTTAGCCAAGGTCTGACTGTTTTCCAGTATTTTATTTTCTATTTGCTCCTAAGTGAAAAATATCGATGCTTTTAAATTCCTGTCGGCTCCCGAATGAAAGATCTCGGTGCTTTTAAATTTTGTTGGCTCCCAAGTGAAAAATCTCGGTACCTTTAAATTCTTGTCGGCTCCCAAGTGAAAGATCTTTGTGCTTTTAAATTATGTTGTTGTCTCCCAAGTGAAAGATCTTAGTTCCTTTAAATCCTGTCGGCTCTTGAGTGAAAGATCTCGATGCTTATAAATTTTGTTGGCTCCCGAGTGAAAGATCTCGGTGCCTTTAAATTCTGTTGGCTCCCGAGTGGAAGATCTCAGTGCTTTTAAATTCCTGTTATCTCCCAAGTGAAAGATTTCAATATTTTTGAATGTTTGATGTGCTCCGAACAAAATACTTGTTTTTTTGTCTTTACATGTTTCTTATACTAAAACATGACAAACGGTAGTTGAGTCTGTTTTATCTATAAAAAAAACATGTAAAGAAGGACAACTGTGGACACCGTATTTTTTTGTGTCTTTTCATGGTTTTAAAATATTTTTAAAGATTAAAAAAAAAAAAAAAGATAAATTCTCAATTTCTAATTTAGTGTTTTATTATTATTAATATTATTATTATTATTATTATTATTATTATTATTATTATTATTATTATTATTATTATTATTATTATTATTTGTTTAGCCTTTTATGATTAAGAAACCCTAATCCCAATCATTTGTTAACTTAGCTCATTTTTTTTATTTGGCCCATCTTTTATTTTTTTAGTTTTTGTAAATAATAGATAAAAATAGAAATACATTTTGTAAATTAATTGTTGCATCATTGAACCTAAAGGAGCCAATATGAGAGCAAGGAGTATATTTCCTTCTCTTCCCATTAGTTCAACCTTTAATTTATTTTTATTTTAAGTAAATGACTTAAATAACTAAATAAAGAAAACAAATAAAAAAGGAAGAAGGGTGATGGGCGGCAGTTACCATTGGGGCAAATTGGGAAACAAGGGAAAATAATAGAAAGGAAGGAAAACCACCCATTTTCAAGAGAAGACATTTACACATAAAAGAAAAACAGAAAGCAAGGTGAAAGAGAAAAAGAAAGAGTGAGAGGGCATTCAGCAAAAAAGGCAGAAATGGTTTCCTTTAAGGAGAGAGTTATACACATTCAACAAAGGGGAGGAAAAGATTAAGCAGAAAGAGAAGAAAGAAGGTAGAAACTATTTTGGGAGAAAGAGGAAAGCAGAGGAATCAAAAGTAACATAGAAGCTAAAAGCACTTCAATCCATAATTGTCTTCAAATTTGCTCTTGGAGCATCTTTAAATACAACTCATGGTAGTTATAAGTGTGAGCAAATCGGAAGGCCCAACTAGAAGATACCTAGCTGCAAGCTTAGAGCAAAAATGTTGTTGTATTTATCTTTTTATTTTATTTTATTTTTTTATGTAAATTAATATTTCTCAGTACTTAGATTTTGAGACAAGCTTTGTAATATTTAAAATCATGCATTTGTACTACATATAAAAAATTATATATGTGCCGTGTAATATCTGTATGTCCATTCACTTATCATGGGAGGATAGGGCGACTTAATCTTATATGGGATGTCTTTTTCTATCTGACCTAGGTGAAGGTAGCGCCACCTTGAACGGTCGCTTTATGCAATGAAGGGGTGGAAGGATTTAAAACTCGATACAAAAATCATACATTGCACGTTTAAATTCTTTGTTTTTATTTTTGTTAGATATTCTTGTAATATATTTATTATTTTTGGGTAAATAAAATACACATTTTTGCCATATTATGTTTGCACAATTAATTTAGGGTAATCGTCTTTAGACGGATGCTATAGGATGCCTAACACCTTCCCCACACATATACAAACTCCTGAACTCTCTTTGGTTCGCAAACCGTTATTTTTTTATTTATTAAAAAAGGGTTTTTCCAATTTTTTTTCCATTTTCCTAAATACAATTGGTGGTGACTCCAAGTTTTCTTTCGAAAACTAATCTTTTTCTGTAAGTCCATCATCCACATCGTAGCGACATTCGGGTATGTTGTAACAAGCATTATAAATGATTTCAAAATGTACACAAATACATCAAACCATTGTTGTTATACAATGGTTACTAAAAAATAATAATTTTGAGCAATCAATTTAGTTCAATTTGCAAGCTCAGTGATACAAACTGAAAAGGAAGAATTTTGTACAAGAACATTTCAAATCCAAGCAACAATGAAAAATTCAGTAAATTAAGAAATCAAGCTTGACTAGAACACAAATGAGTGGATTTTATATCCACAATTTAGATATCATCCACTTGATTTTTAGTTAGTCTTTGAGGTATTTATCGGTCTTAATCTTGTGTTTTTGTGTTTATTTTGTAGGTTTTATAATCATGGGGTTAGGAAATGATTTGGACATGGTGGAAAAAGGGGTCCAAGGCCAAGACGTGATTTTGGCCAGTTTTCCTATTTTTTGTCAATCTTTGACCCTAAAACATTTCCTTATGGGCCTAGACTTCTAAGGACCTATAAATAGGAAATTTTAGGACTAGAAAAGGATTCCTAAAGCAAGGCGCGAAGGAGAAGACAACAACAAATTCATCTTCCACATGAGTTTTTCTTCTTCATCTTTTCTTTACTCATATTTAGAATTATTGTTAGGATATTTATTGCTCTAGTTATAAACTAATTTCCTTTTCTAGGGTGACAATGTAGTCTAACTATGATGTTTTGATTTTCTTCTATCAAATTAATCTATTAATTATTTTTTCTAATTGAGTGTTTATCTATGTGCTTAATGCTTCTAATTAATTGGCCACTAATTAGATGTTAGGTTAATCATAATGAAACCGAAAGGATATTTATGTGTCTAGTTCATTAGGATGAATACCATAAATTGCATGTAAGATAGGAATATACCTACATGGTTTGTGTAGTCACTACAAGGGATCCATAAAACTTAATGAGTTCTTAGTTATTTTAATTCACATAGGAATATAGTGAATTAGTAATTAAGGATGTTTTCATTAGACGTCGAGAGAGGCTAGTGAATAAATTAGGGAATCTCGACTATCAATTAGAAGAATAATTCTAAATTAATGAGATGGGAAAGTCAATTTGGATTAGTTATGGTGAAATTAGAAACCCTAGGCTTTATTTCCATAGATGAATCTTGAATTACTTGCTTCATTTTATTTTTGACTTCTCTTAATTATAGGTTGTTCAAATAAAATTAGAGTTAATTCAATTTCGGTACTTAATAGAAATCAATTATTGTGGGATGATAATTCACTCACTCTTTATTACTTCTTAATGATAGCGTGCACTTACGTTCACTCACTCTTTATTACTTCTTAATGATAGCGTGCACTTACGTTCACTCACTCTTTATTACTTATTTAATGAAATGCATGATATATAAAAATAAAAATGAAATAAATCAAATAGAAATGCATTAATTGTCATGGCCCTTAAATCATCTCTCATACCATCCTCATCTCTTAAATTATCAGCAATTTGGTCGTGAGAAGAGACTTCAGTGAAGTGCAAAGTTCTATCATCTTGAAATGGAGCATCCCGTAATTCAATTGTGCGCCTTGATTTTGTCTTAATCACTACAAACCAGTCTCTTTTGTTAGAATTTGGGTTAGGAGAGGGTGTAAAATATACTTGCTCCGCTTGTTGAGCAAAGATAAATATATCCTTACCATTGTATCTCCTATTTGATTTAACCTCAATAATCTCATACTTGGGATAAATTCTTGTACCCATGGGCAAAGGATCAAACCATTTATACTTGGAAAAGTGTCAATCACTTAATAGGAATTTCAGGATACTCTATCTCAATTATCTCTTCTACAATTCCATGATATAAACTATCTGTTCCAATAAGACGTACTCCAGAATTATTCGACTTTCGATTATGTGCCCACCAAGATGTGTGAAAAGAATAACCATTCACAAAATAAATTGGAAATTTCTGCACTACTCTTAAAGTCCCCCAAGCTAAATTGTACAAAAATTGATTTGCGATGTTATTGTAAGGATTGTGCACCTATTAATCATTAATGAAGATTGTGTTATATCAACAAACTTGTTATAATAGATAATAATGATAACTTCATTATGTAGTTGTAGAAAGCACTTACATAGTTTTTGAACCAAAGCACAAAATTTGATTATATTTATTTGTCAAGTTCAATGGAGCTGAGATTAGTGAATGTTAATGTCAATGACTTAACATAAATGTTGCAACGAGAAACATATGCATTAAACACTAAGGCATAAAAACTTGCAAAATCTTTAATAATACATGAAAACTATGACTTNCTCCCCCACACTTATATTTTGCATTGCCCTCAATGTAAAAGCTTCAAAACAATAGCAACAGTTCTCAATTAACAGCAGTCACATAAGGACAAGTAAAATAAAAGAGAGAGAAGAAACATCCTTATCAGGGGAGGTAGATGACATCTTGCAAGTGGACCTCCTCCACGATGTTTGCAACAAGAAAAGTAAGATACCTGGGTCAAAGACCATTCTCACAAAGCCCTTAAAAGACAAAACAAAACTAAAAATCTTATGAATAAAATGAAAACATAAAAGTATATAAGGAAATAAAAGAAACTTTCTAAACAAAAAGAAATTTGGCATATGGTGGTGTTGTTCAGCCCATGCAACACCCACATTCTTCCTATCGATATCAATTGCACAATTAACATAAGGTGATGTCAAAGTAGGAAAAGGTGTAGAGTTAACCATAGAAGCCGTGTCAAGTTCACCTTGGATTGTCCCTTGAGAGTTTTCTTCAAAATCTATAGAACCAGATTCACCAAAATCTCTATCTCTCAAGAATGTAGAGATCTTAGCACACACAGCACATGACATATCACCATCACAATCAGCACATGAGTGGCACTGAACAAAATCCTCTAAACCCACAAAATCAGGGAAATCAGCACATAACTCTTCGTACACATTCCCAATTAGAGCATCAATCACATTAGTATGGAAAACAGAACCAGGGACTACTTTCTCTGCTAGCTGTGGCTCGCTTGTGACCTTGCTTATAGGTTGAGGTTCAATTGGTTCTGGCATAGATTTTTCAGACCTCAGCATAATGGCACTCTGGGATTGCAGTTGATTCAAGGTTTAACAGTCTGTCAAATTTTTTAAAATTTCATGCTAATCTCAATTTTATCCCTTGACAATTCGGTTGAGGTTTTCATTCGCATTTACTTGATAGTTTGGTTAAGGTCTGACAATTCGTCAAAAATTTTAAAATTTCCTTCCAATTTAAATTTCTTCACTCGACAGTCCAGTTGAGGTTTTCATTTGCATTTTCTTGACAGTTTGGTCAAGGTCTGACGATCTGTCAGAGTTTTTAAAATTTCATGTCAATCTCAATTTTATCACTAGAAAGTTTAGTCGAGGTTTCCATTTTGCATTTACTTGACAGTTTAGTCAAGGTCTGACTGTTTTCCAGTATTTTATTTTCTATTTGCTCCTAAGTGAAAAATATTGATGCTTTTAAATTCCTGTCGGCTCCCGAATGAAAGATCTCGGTGCTTTTAAATTTTGTTGGCTCCCAAGTGAAAAATCTCAGTACCTTTAAATTCCTGTCGGCTCCCGAGTGAAAGATCTTGGTGCTTTTAAATTATGTTGTTGTCTCCCAAGTGAAAGATCTTAGTGCCTTTAAATCCTGTCGGCTCTTGAGTGAAAGATCTCGATGCTTATAAATTTTGTTGGCTCCCGAGTGAAAGATCTCGGTACCTTTAAATTCTGTTGTCTCCCGAGTGGAAGATCTCAGTACTTTTAAATTCCTGTTATCTCCCAAGTGAAAGATTTCAATATTTTTGAATGTTTGATGTGCTCCGAACAAAATACTTGTCTTTTTGTCTTTACATGTTTCTTATACTAAAACATGACAAACTGTAGTTGAGTCTGTTTTATCTATAAGAAAACATGTAAAGAAGGACAACTGTGGACACCGTATTTTTTTGGGTCTTTTCATGGTTTTAAAATATTTTTAAAGATTAAAAAAAAAGAAAAAGATAAATTCTCAATTTCTAATTTAGTGTTTTATTATTATTAATATTATTATTATTATTATTATTATTATTATTATTATTATTATTTGTTTAGCCTTTTATGATTAAGAAACCCTAATCCCAATCATTTGTTAACTTAGCTCATTTTTTTTATTTGGCCCATCTTTTATTTTTTTAGTTTTTGTAAATAATAGATAAAAATAGAAATACATTTTGTAAATTAATTGTTGCATCATTGAACCTAAAGGAGCCAATATGAGAGCAAGGAGTATATTTCCTTCTCTTCCCATTAGTTCAACCTTTAATTTATTTTTATTTTAAGTAAATGACTTAAATAACTAAATAAAGAAAACAAATAAAAAAGGAAGAAGGGTGATGGGCGGCAGTTACCATTGGAGCAAATTGGGAAACAAGGGAAAATAATAGAAAGGAAGGAAAACCACCCATTTTCAGGAGAAGACATATACACATAAAAGAAAAACAGAAAGCAAGGTGAAAGAGAGAAAGAAAGAGTGAGAGGGCATTCAGCAAAGGGGGCAGAAATGGTTTCCTTTAAGGAGAGAGTTATACACATTCAACAAAGGGGAGGAAAAGATTAAGCAGAAAGAGAAGAAAGAAGGTAGAAACTATTTTGGGAGAAAGAGGAAAGCAGAGGAATCAAAAGTAACATAGAAGCTAAAAGCACTTCAATCCATAATCGTCTTCAAATTTGCTCTTGGAGCATCTTTAAATACAACTCATGGTAGTTATAAGTGTGAGCAAATCGGAAGGCCCAACTAGAAATACCTAGCTGCAAGCTTAGAGCAAAAATGTTGTTGTATTTATCTTTTTATTTTATTTTATTTTTTTATGTAAATTAATATTTCTCAGTACTTAGATTTTGAGACAAGCTTTGTAATATTTAAAACCATGAATTTGTACTACATATAAAAAATTATATATGTGCCGCGTAATATCTGTATGTCCATTCACTTATCATGGGAGGATATGGCGACTTAATCTTATATGGGATGTCTTTTTCTATCTGACCTAGGTGAAGGTAGCGCCACCTTGAACGGTCGCTTTATGCAATGAAGGGGTGGAAGGATTTAGAACTCGATACAAAAATCATACATTGCACGTTTAAATTCTTTGTTTTTATTTTTGTCAGATATTCTTGTAATATATTTATTATTTTTGGGTAAATAAAATACACATTTTTGCCATATTATGTTTGCACAATTAATTTAGGGTAATCGTCTTTAGACGGATGCTATAGGATGCCTAACACCTTCCCAACACATATACAAACTCCTGAACTCTCTTTGGTTCGCAAATCGTTATTTTTTTATTTATTAAAAAAGGGTTTTTCCAATTTTTTTCCATTTTTCTAAATACAATTGGTGGTGACTCCAAGTTTTCTTTCGAAAACTAGTCTTTTTCTTTAAGTCCATCATCCACATCGTAGCTACTTTCGGGTATGTTGTAACAAGCATTATAAATGATTTCAAAATGTACACAAATACATCAAACCATTGTTGTTATACAATGGTTACTAAAAAATAACAATTTTGAGCAATCAATTTAGTTCAATTTGCAAGCTCAGTGATACAAACTGAAAAGGAAGAATTTTGTACAAGAACATTTCAAATCCAAGCAACAATGAAAAATTCAGTAAATTAAGAAATCAAGCTTGACTAGAACACAAATGAGTGGATTTTATATCCACAATTTAGATATCATCCACTTGATTTTTAGTTAGTCTTTGAGGTATTTATCGGTCTTAATCTTGTGTTTTTGTGTTTATTTTGTAGGTTTTATAATCATGGGGTTAGGAAATGATTTGGACATGGTGGAAAAAGGGGTCCAAGGCCAAGACGTGATTTTGGCCAGTTTTCCTATTTTTTGTCAATCTTTGACCCTAAAACATTTCCTTATGGGCCTAGACTTCTAAGGACCTATAAATAGGAAATTTTAGGACTAGAAAAGGATTCCTAAAGCAAGGCGCGAAGGAGAAGACAACAACAAATTCATCTTCCACATGAGTTTTTCTTCTTCATCTTTTCTTTACTCATATTTAGAATTATTGTTAGGATATTTATTGCTCTAGTTATAAACTAATTTCCTTTTCTAGGGTGACAATGTAGTCTAACTATGATGTTTTGATTTTCTTCTATCAAATTAATCTATTAATTATTTTTTCTAATTGAGTGTTTATCTATGTGCTTAATGCTTCTAATTAATTGGCCACTAATTAGATGTTAGGTTAATCATAATGAAACCGAAAGGATATTTATGTGTCTAGTTCATTAGGATGAATACCATAAATTGCATGTAAGATAGGAATATACCTACATGGTTTGTGTAGTCACTACAAGGGATCCATAAAACTTAATGAGTTCTTAGTTATTTTAATTCACATAGGAATATAGTGAATTAGTAATTAAGGATGTTTTCATTAGACGTCGAGAGAGGCTAGTGAATAAATTAGGGAATCTCGACTATCAATTAGAAGAATAATTCTAAATTAATGAGATGGGAAAGTCAATTTGGATTAGTTATGGTGAAATTAGAAACCCTAGGCTTTATTTCCATAGATGAATCTTGAATTACTTGCTTCATTTTATTTTTGACTTCTCTTAATTATAGGTTGTTCAAATAAAATTAGAGTTAATTCAATTTCGGTACTTAATAGAAATCAATTATTGTGGGATGATAATTCACTCACTCTTTATTACTTCTTAATGATAGCGTGCACTTACGTTCACTCACTCTTTATTACTTCTTAATGATAGCGTGCACTTACGTTCACTCACTCTTTATTACTTATTTAATGAAATGCATGATATATAAAAATAAAAATGAAATAAATCAAATAGAAATGCATTAATTGTCATGGCCCTTAAATCATCTCTCATACCATCCTCATCTCTTAAATTATCAGCAATTTGGTCGTGAGAAGAGACTTCAGTGAAGTGCAAAGTTCTATCATCTTGAAATGGAGCATCCCGTAATTCAATTGTGCGCCTTGATTTTGTCTTAATCACTATTTTTGACTTCTCTTAATTATAGGTTGTTCAAATAAAATTAGAGTTAATTCAATTTTGGTACTTAATAGAAATCAATTATTGTGGGATGATAATTCACTCACTCTTTATTACTTCTTAATGATAGCATGCACTTACGTTCACTCACTCTTTATTACTTATTTAATGAAATGCATGATGTATAAAAATAAAAATGAAATAAATCAAATAGAAATGCATTAATTGTCATGTCCCTTAAATCATCTCCCATACCATCCTCATCTCTTAAATTATCAGCAATTTGGTCGTGAGAAGAGACTTCAGTGAAGTGCAAAGTTCTATCATCTTGAAATAGAGCATCCCGTAATTCAATTGTGCGCCTTGATTTTGTCTTAATCACTACAAACCAGTCTCTTTTGTTAGAATTTGGGTTAGGAGAGGGTGTAAAATATACTTGCTTTGCTTGTTGAGCAAAGATAAATATATCCTTACCATTGTATCTCCTATTTGATTTAACCTCAATAATCTCATACTTGGGATAAATTCTTGTACCCATGGGCAAAGGATCAAACCATTTATACTTGGAAAAGTGTCAATCACTTAATAGGAATTTCAGGATACTCTATCTCAATTATCTCTTCTACAATTCCATGATATAAACTATCTGTTCCAATAAGACGTACTCCAGAATTATTCGACTTTCGATTATGTGCCCACCAAGATGTGTGAAAAGAATAACCATTCACAAAATAAATTGGAAATTTCTGCACTACTCTTAAAGTCCCCCAAGCTAAATTGTACAAAAATTGATTTGCGATGTTATTGTAAGGATTGTGCACCTATTAATCATTAATGAAGATTGTGTTATATCAACAAACTTGTTATAATAGATAATAATGATAACTTCATTATGTAGTTGTAGAAAGCACTTACATAGTTTTTGAACCAAAGCACAAAATTTGATTATATTTATTTGTCAAGTTCAATGGAGCTGAGATTAGTGAATGTTAATGTCAATGACTTAACATAAATGTTGCAACGAGAAACATATGCATTAAACACTAAGGCATAAAAACTTGCAAAATCTTTAATAATACATGAAAACTATGACTTACTTCAAGAATGGTTCAACTTCAGGGCAATTTAAAAGAACATACAGTGATGCTGCGGCTACTTCATCCTCATTGAGATAAGGAGTTTTACATGCCCCTTCATGTCAGCCAGGATAGTTAAAGATAGATGGTGGAGGATGTATAGACGACTCTCCACCATCATCATTTTGAGGCACTCTTATATTTTTAGAATGTATATGAGACTCAAAGTAATAAGAACAAAACGTAAAAGTCTCCTCAAGTATGTAAGCTTCGTAGATAGAACCTTCCACATGAGCTTTATTTTTCACTTTTTTCTTAAGATGGTGTAAAAACCTATAAAAATTAAAATATTACACGATTCTAATGAATATAAATGACGAGGTACTGAATAGTAATTAATTTCAAAGAATAGATTTAGAACTCTCAAATGGATACATCCATCGATATTGTACAGGTCCATCAACTCGTGCTTCATATACTAAGTGTATTGGTAAGTGTTCCATGACGTCAAAAAAGCCATAAGGGAATATCTTCTCCAATTTACACAAGATAATAGGAATATTCTTATCCATCATGTCAAGCCTACTTTCTTTTAGTGTTGGACAACGTAAGTCTTGAAAAAAATAACTTAATTCAGTCAAAGATTCCCAAATAGGAGTAGGCAAACAACTAAATACAATTGGAAGCAATCTCTCCATGAAGACATGACAATCATGACTCTTCATATGCTGCAAAGTGCAACTTGTCATATCAACACATTTGCCCAAGTTAGATGCATATCCATCTAGAAGCCTCAGGTCCTGTACCCACTCACATATTGCTCTTTTTTTTTTTTTTTATCAATATTCAAAGTGTATTGCACTTTCGGTTTAAAAACTTTTCCATTGCCTCTGTCTTCCAACTCTAAGGCCTTTCGTCTACAATACAAACTGAGATCCATTCTTGCCTTCGCATTATCCTTGGTTTTACCTTTAACATCCATGATTGTGTTGTAAACATTTTTGAACACATTACTCTCCGTATGCATGACATCCACATTGTGCGGATTCAACAAATCACACCAATACAGTAAATCCCAATGGCCATGCAAGTCATAATAACTATCAATGGCCAAGTAGAGAAAAAAGTTTATATAGGTAAACTGCCGGAGTGGTATATTATAAACCTACCAGGTAGCATTGGCTGAATACCAGTAAAGGGATATTAGACATCATTGGATGATCAAACTCCATGAAGCCCAGCGTTACCCAAGCAGTGGTGCCTAAGTTTAACAACATTAAGCGTCTAGGCAAGAATTATCACCCAAGATTTTCATGAACGTTCTCTTAAAATGTTAAAATGTTAAAATGTTAAAATTGAAATTCCTCTCAAGTTTGGATTGAAATTTTAATTAAAACTTCAAGAACCCTTTGATAGTTGACAAAAGGAATATAGGTACAGTAAAAGTTAGATTTGCCTGTGTGAACCAGAGAAACCCATTGTTCTACAACTGATTAAAAAAAATATGAAACCATAAATGTCACTTACTGCAAGCTTCCGAGGAGTATAGGAGACAAATGGAAACCCATTATTTCTCTATCCATAATTGACATTTTTTAGGGGATAAAAAACACTAACATCATGAAACTTGAAATCCAAAGAAACCCACTTTTCTCCAATAGATAAAAAATATTAAACTATAAACATCAATTACTCCAAGCTTTCAAGAATATACTCTTTTATTTTGGTTATACGACAGCACTAGAAATAAAATGGCAAGATCCTAAAATCCCATTTAGGTGAGCAACAATCAAGGTCCAAATGAAGCAACATACTAAACCTAACATGATCATGGTAATGAGCAGGGAAACATAGCAAGGCTTTATATTTTTCACATCATTCACACCAGAAAGGAAAAATGGAATCATAACGAGTCACAATTAGAAAAAGTGAAACCCCCTGAAAGTAAAAATGGAATCAAAATATATAGTAAATTTGATTTTTCAGTTCTTCCACAATGTAAGCATGTGACCTCTATTCTTGACTATCAATTAGATTAGCCTCTAAAAGGCAATCTAAATCAAAACTACACATAAAATTTCAAAGGTGGGCAACAGTACTAACCAAAACACATCCACCACCTTTGAATGAAGCCTAAAACTTTTAAAATTATGAGGGTAAAAAAAAGAACGAAAAAATTTTATTGTTGAATTGAACTTATATATATGTTATAAATGCTATCGATAACACCCAGACCCATTGCACAATGAAGAAGCATGGAAACAAATCCAACAAATCCAAGAATCATGGAAACCAAAATGCTTACAAGTGATGAATAAGAAGCACAACTCACCTACAACAACACCCAAACTTCCAGACACCGAGACAGTGACAATTGCCCAACAAGGACACAGGCGACGACGGCGTTGTGATGGAATGGAGTCTGAGGATGAGGAGACTGGAGAGTCAGAGAACAAGAGAATGCCTCAGATTAGAGGAGAAGGAGAGTCGAAATAGTGTGCTAGCTAGGGATTTCAGATTCTGATTTCTGAAGTGAAGTGAAGTGAAGAGTCGAAGAAGGCTAGGGCAAAGGATTTCTGAAGAGTGAAGACCTTTATTTCTCAAAACAACGTCGTTTCAAAAATTACAACGGTATTATTCTAAAAATTACCGTAGGAATTTCCATGGGAATCAACAAAAAAAATTAAAAAAAAATTGGAAAAAAGGAAAAAACAATTCCAACGGAAAATTCCAATGGTAACGTAATTCTGTTGGAATCACCGTTGGAATTTTCAGAAAATTTTTACCGTTGGAATTTTTGGAAAATTCCAACGGTATTTTATTCCGTTGGAAAATGACATTTTTCTTGTAGTGTTTTATTTTCTTTTATCAAATTAATCTATGAATTATTTTCCCTTATTGAAACCAGAAGGAGATTTATGTGTCTAGTTCATTGGGATGAATACCATAAATTGCATATAAGATATAAATATACCTACATGGTTTGTGTAGACACTACAAGGGATCCATAAAACTTAATGAGTTCTTAGTTATTTTAATTCACATAGGAATAAAGTGAATTAGTAATTGAGGATGTTTTCATTAGACATTGAGAGAGACTAGTGAATAAATTAGAGAATCTTGACTTTCAATTAGAAGAATAATTCTTGATTAATGAGATAGGAAAGTCAATTCGGATTAGTCCTGGTGAAATCGGAAACCCTAGGCTTTATTTCCATAGTTGAATCTTGATTTAATTGCTTTCATTTTATTTCTCATTTCTCTTAATTATCGGTTGTTCAGATAAAATTAAGGTTAATTCAATTTTGATACTTAATAGAAATCAATCCTCGTGGGACAATAACTCATTCACTCTTTATTACTTGAAAACAATAACATGCACTTGCATTCACTTTTCAAACAACAAACATAGTCTTTGAGGTTGATAGTTCTTGAAAAAAAAATACCTTAAATTTTCAGCAAATCTAAGTGAAACCCATAAGAAAATTCAAAACCAAAATACAGAAAATGAGAATTTAAGGTTCAAATCCAACAACACAGAATTTACAATCTTGAGAAAGGATATACAAAACCCAATTCCACTAAATCACGAATTGGATCAAAGCCCAAAATCCTTCTTGTTGCGAATCCAACAATTGTAGAGAGTTTTTTCTGCTTCTTCTTCCTCGTCGTCATAATGCTCTCTCTCTCTCTCTCTCTCTCTCTCTCTCTCTCTTTGCTTTCATCAACAACACATGCTGATAGATAGAGCACTAACCGAGCATTCTATAATCCCTCTTTCAAGTACCAATGTCTGGCCAAAAGCGGTATTTGGCAGAGGCTCTAGATGACAAAGACATTCACTACAAGAAAAATTACTTTTTCTCATGGAACAATAATCTGTGATAAAATTATGCGATTTCTCAAGGAATATGATTGTTAGGATTCTCTCACGGAATTTCTCAAGAATAGAGCTGACTGTGAGAAAAATCACTGAGAAAATCTGGGAGAATTGGCGCCCCAACTGCAACCATAAATGTATTTACCATTCTCATGGACTATGTTCGTGAGAAAATACGTAGTTTCTCACAGAATTTCTCATAGAATGTTAGCACCAAGAGAAAGTCCGTGAGAAACCGCTACATACTGTTTCACTTAAAATTTGAATTCTAGGATTAGGTTTCTCACAAAAAAAAAAAATTGTAAGAAATTCCGTAAGAAAATCTGTTTATCTTCTCCCTCGCACAACCACACCCTCCATTTCCATTTTCAAACTTTTCTCCCTCTCCTCCGTTCTTCGTCGTCCTCTCCTTCTCCCAGAGCAAATCAACACCATTTCAGGTTCTGAAGCTTGGGTTTTGCACCGCAAGTCCCCTACTTCAAGTCTATCGGTTCAAATTTTGAGGTTTCTTCTCATTAAGGTAGGTTCCTATACTCATCTCTTATCTCTGAATTGTTATGTGTTTTGTATGAGTAATTTTTTGTCAATCATCATGAACATTATAGGATTAGCTGTTTAAAATGTTTATTGCTTATTTTAGATAGTGTAGGAGTTGTTTTAGATGTAGCTTAATAGTGTAGGTTGATAGATAGTGAAATTGATAATGAAATATATATATATATATATATATATATATATATATCATTTATTAAGATTAAGAACTTAATTTTGTTATATGCTTGATGTTGAATCATTTTGAATTTTTTAAATGGTGAAGAAATAATTTTGTAATTTTTTCAACTGCTGTGTAAGTTGTTACCTCTACTGCTATGTAATTATGTATCTTGGAATAAATTGTAATTTAGGATTTATGTTTCTGTTGAATTGTGTGAAATTTTAAATTCCTTGAATGTTCAATTTTTAGGAGAGATTCGGCTTAATTTTTGGTTTATTATTTAGGGATTTAGAATATAGGTTTTAGGGATTAAGAATTTAAGGTTTAGATTTTAGGAATTTAGTGGTTTGGGGTTTAGGATTTAGGATTATGATTTAGGATTTGGGGTTTAGAGTTTAAGGTTTGTTGATATAGGGATTAGTGGTTTTATTGTACTAATTATTTCATTGGTTTTATTTGAATTATATAATAGATGTCAGACCAGCTGAGACGTTCATCTACGACAGGTCGGTCATTGTTTAGGAGGGATAGAGGCAACATTGTTGCTCGGCCTTCTCAGACCGAGTCGACCTTGTCTTTGTTTATGCCGACCCCGGGGTTGGTGCTCACATCATTGCCCACCCTAGGCTCCACATCTTGGACAGTTGGAGGGTCGTCGTAAGTGAGTCCATCGATTTCGAATTCACCACTTTCGGGCTCCCGACTAGCTGATGGTCAGTTGTTTATTGAGCCACACGGGAGGAAGGAGTAAGTTAATTCTAATTCTTAACATTTTTTTTAAGATTTACTATTAATTATTTCTAATATTAACAATTAATTCTTTTTTTTTTTTTTGCAGCTTTATGCCTTCAAAGGAGCCCGTGAACTACCTTTCGGCTATCTACAAGTTGAATTTGAGCAGTTGTGGCTGGACTTCACTTCAGTTCCTGATGAGGTGAAGGAAATTTGGTGGATAGAGTTCAAGGTAACAATTATTTGATTTTGCTTTATTCTAAACTAGTTGGTATACATATTTACGAACATTGATATTCTATTTTCTAATATAGAGGAAATGTGTCTGAGAGCCCCAACATGAGAGCCAGATTTGTAAGATCTGGCTCTCTAAGTGTTCTGACAACCTTCGCTCCTGTTTCCAAGACATCAAGATTGGGAAATCCAGGGGCACGCCTTATATAAGGGTGGCTCTATCACCATCTTCGAACACAAACAGAAGCTGGTAAGTGTTTTATTTAATAACATTGTGAAATTTGAGATATGTCAATTTATATTTACTAACAATTGAAGTTTTTTATTGACGAAGGAGTTAGGGAAAGAGTCCAATGCTCCGGAGGCTTTTCATCACCTCCAGCACAACTATTTAAGTATTAAAATTGTTCTTCAATCTTTATGTGAATTACATGTATGTATTTTCTACTAACCTAATTATTTTATCTATGCAAATTGAGTTTGAAAGGCATTGATCTGAGAGCTTGACCCAATCATCTTCCTCTTCTGTCAACGACACTGGGATATGGCTCGATGTCGACGACGAGAAGAATAAGAAGGGTCGAGTTTACGACATAGGCTCTGAGGCTGGCCTATTAGACTCTTCCAACTCACAGCCTACCCAACCTTCCTAGCAGCTGGATCCTCAAATGTCTAAGGTACTGACCTAGATGACCAGCTTGCAGCAGGAAGTGGCTCGCCTCCGCCCAGTGGCCTAGGCACTGGAGGCCACTGGCATATCCATTGAGGCGCTCGCAGCTATAATGGGAGACTTACTACAACAATGCCATGGTGTAGCATCCGGTTCAGTCCCATATCCCCTCGTTGACGATGATGCAGCTCAGGACTTAAGGACAAATGATGAGGAATAGTGCTTAGAGCATTCCATTATACTTTTTTTTTATATGGTATAACATTTTTTATTGTATTTAAATTTTATTATATTTTCATTTAATTTTGATATTATTTTTATTAAATGGCTAGAAAAAAATAAATGGCCTTTTGAGCCAAAAAAAAATTATGTTAAAAATTTTTTAAAAATTAAAAAATAATTTACCACGGAATTTTTAATGGACCTGTGTCCATGAGAATTTTCTCACGGAAGTGGTCCATGAGAAACTCTCACGTGTAACAATTGTTTTTCACGAGAAAGTCCGTGACAAATTTCTCATGGACCATTTTGTCCGTGAGAAAAATGTTTTTGTCATGCCTGTTTTTCTCATGTCTTGAAGTTTGTGAGAACAATGTTTCTCACAGACTTTTCTCTCATTTCTCACATATTTGATATGTGAGAAAACTGGATTTTTCTTGTAGTGATTTCATAGCTCTACCATAAGCGCCATGCCAAGCAATCTCAGTGTGACTGAGAACTCAAGAGAGGTGAGAAATGAGATGATGAAGATAAGCAAAAGCAATAGCAGCTAGAGGAAGAAGGAGATTGAGAAGATGGAGGACAACAACAACACCAAGAAGAAGAAGATAAAGCAAAAACAAATGGTTACATATAAGCGTGAATGAAGAAGGGCAAAGAAGGAATGAAATTTCTCTATTTCTCGGTAAGTTTCTATTCCCAACCTCTCAGGTGGGAATAGCATTCCCACGTTTCATGGAAATGTTTCATTCCTATGCATCCTTTATGCCTAAGAATGATTTTTTATCTCTTGTACCAAATGCACTTTCTCAGGAATGTGAAAACACTCCTAATACAAAACACCACCTCAAGGGAATTTAATTCCTTTAGGTCCTGCTCTAGGATTCGAAGCATGGCTGATGCTAGAAAATTTTAACTTTGTCCTTTTAATGCCAGTAAGAAAAGGAAGCTAAGTAGTTTTTAAATAAAAACATTTTTTTTTAATCCTTACTTACCAAGAAAATTTTCTATTAAATTAGAGTTCAATGTAATAATGTTGGTGCGTTATACCTTACCGACATATGGACGTCGGTAAGCTTACCAAGGTGAGGTGGACCAATTGAACGTTATGCAGAAACTGGTTCCACAAAAGCCTTAGTCTGTTTTCTTTATATTTATATCTGCCCAAAATAAAATTCTAAATAGGAATTTGGCCCCGTCTTGTTTTACACGCACTTAAGAAAGGAGTATTTCACTGAGACGTTCGAAGTCAATAGCTGGGCTGGAACTTGAAGCCACGATTGAGCTCCGAATGCTACTCTTACATGGGTGAGCCCGAGCAGGAGACGAAGATTATGGAAACTAAACTCTCCGAAACAAAGAAAATGACTATAATATGATAAAATAAAAATTAGATATATATGAAGCAAGCTTCCCCACAGCATTGGACGAAGATTATGAGGAGATGGGACCAAATTGTCAAGAACTCAAGGGAGAAAGAGGCCTTGGAAGAATCGAGCACATGAAAGGGGTAATCATGCGAAAGGGACTAGGTCATGCATTAACCAACCCTTGAGAGAGCTCCCTTTATGGCACGCTCTCTTTCCGTTATGCATTAACCGGGTCGAATCCATGTTGGAATTGGGTCTAATGACCCGAATTATAGGTGGTCGGGCGAAGGAGAAGATCTAGTTGCTAGTGACTCAAGGAAACAATATAATCATATACTTTGCACTCTCAAGGATGCTATCTATTGATTACTAAACAAACATTTGATTAAATAAGTCTAGTAATTATCAAAATTAGTCTAAACTTCAATTGAGTATCAATTTTTACTTTATCAAAATGATAGTTTAATAATATTCATTTTATCAAAAAGCATATATCTTACTTAAGTTATAGCTACACCACTCATTTATTTTATTTTTTTCTGAAAAAAAAAAGTATGAGAACTAAATTGTTTTAGATCATTAATCTTATCATTATATAAAAACTCCTATTAAAGAAATGAATTATTTTTAGAAATAAAAGTGTTTGGCCAAAAGCATAAGTAATAAAGAATTATCTTAATTTGATTAGATGAACAAAAGCATAAGTGCTTGATTATGGTAACTTAATGCATACTTTATACATCTAGCCACTAATTAGGGATTTTCTCTTAACTAGAAAGTGAATTTGATTATATAAACAAAAGTATACTTTATAGCAAATAGAAACTTTTCATCTACTATGTACATCATGTCATTAATCAAGTATTTTGTCATAATTTGAAAGTTAATTTAATAAGATGAACAAAAGCATAAGTATTTTACCATGGTAACTTAGGGCATGCTTTATACATCTAGCAACTAATTCAAGATTTCCTCTTAATTAGAAAGTGAATTTGATAAGATGAAGAAATGTATAAGTTATAGGTAATAGAAACTCATAATCTATTATATAGATCATGTGACTAATTAAGTATTTTAAATAAAAAAAATTGATAAGATGAACAAATGTATAAGTTAAAGATAATAGAAATTTACATTCAAATATACACCATGCCACACTAATTAAGAATTTTGTCTTAATTTGAAAGTTGATTTAATAAGATGAACAAAGTATAAATATTTTATCATGGTAACGTAAGGCATATTTTGTACATTTAGCCACTAATTAAGAAGATGATCCTATTAAATTGAATGTGATTTTGATAAAATGCAGAAAAACATTGCATCATGGCCAAAAAAAAAAAAAAAAAAAAAAAAAAANNAAAAAAAAAAAAAAAAAAACATTGCAAGAAATAGAATTGGGGCTTTTTCAACTTGAAACTAATTGCATGAAATTGAAATAACATATTTATCATTTTTTCTGTAATCAAGTTCAATTGAAGTGAAATTTCGTAAAATTATAATCTCTTTTTCTAAGTGTGACACTAATTAAGTTCAATGATAAATAAAATTACATGAAATTGAATTGTGACTTTTTTAAAATTGGAGACCAATTTGCATGAAATTGAGTTGTATCTTTCCCAAATTTTTACTAATTAAGTTCATTTTCTTTGTTTCGGAGAGTTTAGTTTCCATAATCTTTGTCCCATTCTCGGGCTCACCCATGTAAGAGCAGTATTCTGAGCTTAATTGTGGCTTCAAGTTCCAAACTAGCTATTAACTTCGAACGTCTGAGTGAAATCCTACTAAGTACGTGGGTCCCACAAGTAAAAAAAGACGCGGTCAAATTGCTATTTAGAATTTTTTTTTACGCATATATATGATTATAAGGAAAACAGAGTAAGGCTTTTGTGGGACCAATTTCTGCATAACGTTCAATTGGTCCACCTCACCTTAGTAAGCTAATGTTTTCAAATGTAGCTTTCTTCAAAACCAAATTAAGAAGATAATACAAGTTTAATAAATATTGGAGAATTTCCAACTACTAAGTGCGCTTATGTTTCTCAGGTGAGAAACTTATACCATTAGAGAAGGACATAGAGGAAAGAAAACAGTAGGGAGAGAAAACAAAGGACATATATATGTTGCCATGACCACAGCTATATGGCATGCAGATGCTTATGGCTTATTCATTATTTCTTGCAGCCTTTTCTTTTCAAAATTCTAACTTTGTCTTCTAAATTTGTTTAGGTTGAGCTAACCAGAACGTCTTCTGATTCTCTGGAGGCCACACTTACTATTCCAGACGAGTTTCCATTCACAAAATTACATTGCAATCTGATTTCTCCTTGCGATCCCGTTAGAGGCTTAATATTACCCATTTTTATCATTGACTCCACGAAGTTGGCAAAGAAAGCACTTTGGTTACTACTGAAGTTCTTGACAATGTCAATGGTATCGGCACCAGGAGTTGAAAACAACTCTTGGTCACTCTGAAGCAAGCCATTGTTAACAAGAAGATTAGAGTAGTAGTTCTTGTCAAATGTGTCTGGAGTGGTTAGGTCAAAATTGGCCAAGTTAGTCCCAGTTCGATTCTCTGGGCATATCTCACGCAATGTTGCTAAGTATGTTGTGTTGAGGGTTGGATCAGGTTGGTTTGTGCTGTTGAAATTGTATAATCGGTCATCAAAAAATCTGCATTGAGCTCTTCCAAATGTGTGAGCACCTGAAAATTAGCATAGTACAACGCATGATTCAACACCCATATAAAGTGCATAGTGCAATTGAAATACGAAAGATGGCTTTGATTGATGAAATTGTATTATCCGCGAAACAATAAGCTATACACTATTATACACTTTAAAAAGTAAAAGTCCAATTTAACGATTCGTAATATTAGTAAATATATGATGTTTACCTGAGAGTGCAACTAGATCAGTGGTGCTGAGGTTTTGTCGAGCAAAGAGTGTCTTAAGTCTTTCTAGAGGGCTGGAGGGACCTGGAAGGTTCTCGTTAGCTAGGGTCAGGTTCGCTGTTAAGCTATCCCTTCTTCCCAACGGAATTGTCGATGACCATGATGGACCTCCAGCCTGTAAAACATCCCTATTATATCAAAGATGAAAAGGGAAATGGAAAAATCGAAATCAATTTCTTAAACTTGTGAATGAATTGTTTTAACTATAATTCAAGATCCTTTTCTCTTTTCTTGACAAATAATGGATCTATAAGAATAGNCCCCCCCCCCCCCCCCCACACAACACCCACCCACCAACACACACACACACGAAAGAAAGAAAAAAATACAATTGAATTGTTCAAAATAGTAATTCTTGAATCCAAAAGGGATGTTTATCTTTTCTTGTAACCATTGAACAAATATTTCGTCCATGTATGGATTGTAACATATGTATCATACTTACATCTCTTTCTTTCCAAAAAAAAAAATGCTCATTCTTAAGTTATTTTTTTCTTTCTTTAAGTAAATGATTTCTTTTAATATATATATAGTAGCAATGCAATCTAACGGAGTATACAAGTATTTTTTGTAAAAGAATACTTCATAAAAATTATAACAACACTGATTGATATCATATATTACTGATCCGAACCATTATTTTAATGCATATTTTGATTCTGTATACAAAACCAACTTCTTAAATCTAAAACACAGTAAGTTTACTGTGGATATAACTGGTTTAAGAGGATTTCCAAAATAACTTACAAAGTGTACTCTAATCCCGAGGTGCTGTTATGTAACCAAAAATCAAACGACTTCTGAAATAAATATATAATTTTGAACAATATATTGTAGATTTAATGTGTGACTGTTTTATTTACAACTACTGGTATGGAAATTCAAACTCGTTATTTTCTTACTTTTACCAATTACCAAGAAGAAAATGAATATTCTTGAAACTTACCACAACAACAGATACTTCAGCTGCAATGGCAAGAATATCAGCGCAAGAAACTGTGGCAGGACAAGCATTTTCTACTGCGGACTTAATGTTATTGACAACATCCAATCCCCTTATTGAATTACTGTTTCCACCAGCTTGTTGCTCACTATCTATTGTGGCAGTGTTATTCAACAAAAGTGATGCGTCACATCCCTGTCACAATCATAAGAAACTTCTTTGATGTTTCCTAAACAAATGCATTACAAATGAATGGAAAATAATACTTGAGTTGCCTCTGCCTTTATCCTAAACTTTATCTCTTCTTTAAATTTGAGCTACACTATCTTGACACTAAAAATTTTCACATTTTCTCATATTAGTGCATGTAGCATCTAGATCTGGCTGGACTTAGCCACACTTTTGTGGCAGTGTTATTCAACAAAAGTGATGCGTCACAGCTTCCATCACAATCATAAGAAACTTCTTCGATGTTTCCTCAACAAATGCATTACAAATTAATGGAAGATAATACTTGAGTTGCCTCTGCCTTTATCCTAAACTTTATCTCTTCTTCAAATTTGAGCTACACTATCTTGACAATAGAATTTTTCACATTTTCTCATATTACTACATGTAACAATCTAGATCTGGCTGGACTTAGTCACACTTTTGTGGCAGTGTTATTCAACAAAAGTGATGCGTCACAGCCCTGTCACAATCATAAGAAACTTCTTCGATGTTTCCTCAACAAATGCATTACAAATTAATGGAAGATAATACTTGAGTTGCCTCTACCTTTATCCTAAACTTTATCTCTTCTTTAAATTTGAACTCCACTATCTTGACACTAGAAATTTTCACATTTCCTTATATTAGTACATGTAGCACAATCTGGATCTGGCTCGACTTAGTCACACTTTTGTCAGAGTGTTATTAAACAAAAGTGATGCGTCACAGCCCTGTCACAATCATAAGGAACTTTCTTTGGTGCTTTCTCAACAAATACAAATGAATGGAATATAATAGTGGATTTGCTTTTGCCTTTATTCTAAACTGTCTCTTTTTTAACTTTGAGCAGTACAATATGCATATTAGAGATTTTCACACATTATTATAATAGTAAAGGGGCACAATGTAAACGTAACTAGACTTACCGACACTTTTATTTGTATGACTAAGATATATATTGTCAAATGGGCAACATGAGGATGTGTGAAAAATATTTAGTCTGCAATAATTATTTTCAGTATATTCCTATTAGAAAACTGTAAACTGTAAAAAACTTAACTTTTCTAAATATTTTATATCTTCAACAGCCATAATAGATTTAAAAAGCATCTATTGAGTGCTTACCAAAAGTACTTGTGACTTTCAAAAACTAATAGAAGAGGCACTCTTAACTAAAAAAAATAAAAAAAGAAGAAAGAATTATAGAATCTAAGTTTATTACTTCAAATTCCTGCCGAAAGGTATGCACACTAAATTTGAAATTAGAATTAAAGACCCTAAAATGTGGAAAAGAAAAAAAATCTNAACTTTCAAACTAAAGTTGTTTACCATCTAAGATGTGCATATTTTATTGGTACGTGTTAACAGTTATAGCTTGCATGCTTTAAGGCTATTGGATAAGAATGTATACAAAAAAAAAAGAAGGTAATATTTAGTGTTACTTTTCAAAGCTCTATTTTATGTTAGTAATACTACGTACTGACACAGTAGATACACTCACTCTAGTTCAAGTCCTATATATTTAAATATTGAATTTAACTAAATTCTCCAAAACCTTTCTAAACACAGTAGATACACTCTCTACTTCAAGTTCTAAAGTCAATACCCTCTTTCGTCTTACTAAGTTTAAATTTTCTTCTGTGAAAACGTTACATTGACAATAATATGATGTTTTTTTTTCCTTTTTTTTTCTTTTAACTTAATGAACTGGTTACTTAATTGTAAAAAAAATTAAAAAGTTAGTTCCATCCATCAATCCATGATTAAATCAGGGTCAAATGGATAATGTTGTATAGTGAGATGTGTATTGCTCTATTTTTGTGATGAGTGTCATTGATATTTCGGGCTCTAAAACAAAAAATATCTAGTTTAATATAATAAAAACCAATTATGTCCATCTACCCATGGTTAACTATATATGTCTATCTCTTAAGATGTTGTTCGTTTTCATATTAAAAANAAAAAAAAAAAAAAAAAAAAAAAAAAAAAAAACAGATGTTGCTTGTTTCAAACATTCAAATTAGGCGAAGTGTAATTTCGAGCCGCGAATGGGATAGATATTTTGTTAAACCTAGGATGCATTTGATGTAAGGGTAATGAGAAGAAAATTTTACTAGTGAAAATTTTAACACATACCGAAAAAATAAAGTTCTTTGACATACAAACAAATCTCTATAATCAACATGTAAGAATGTTACAGGGCCTAAAGACACATTAGATTGATTCTAAAGATATTTTTTATGTCAAGGAATTTTTTTATATGTGAAAATTTCCACTAATAAATTTTTTTCCACAACACCCTATACCATATTTACCCTTAAAATTAAATTTTAAAAAAGAAAACAAATTGTTCATTGACACAAGAATCCGCCGCGACATAGGTGATGAAAGTATGTACCTGGACAAAGCAGTCATGGAAATGAAGCCTGATGAGGCTCGCACCAATACGCCGATCGGTTAGTGAAGCCCTCCAAATGACTCCAAATACAATTGCATACAGGTTTGGACATGTTTCATCGTAAAACGTGGGACTTAGCTGAGCACTTGAGATTGATAATTCTCCAAACACCACAACTGCACAGCATATAGCCGCCACCATGAAACGGAAGGAACTCATTTCTTTTACTGTATATGAACTCTTATAATGAGCCTTTATTTATAGAGAGACAAATAGGTTTGGCCTAAGAGAGATGAGTAGTTACTATGTGGCATGTGCTCCATTATTACTGATTGCGAGTTATTCCTTTACTGCGAATAACTTTCTTTTGAATGTTTTAAATATGTTTTTTTGTTTTTGGTACGCTTTCGTATATCGTATTATTTTTATATTTTATAAAAAATTATTTATTTTGACATATATTAAGTGATTTAATTTTTTAAGATTTTTGTAATAACATCAAATTTATTAGTTGGTTCCACTTGAATCCACCCAACTTGACGGAGATAGTGCTACCCCATATTTACTGATTGTCGGATAGCAGAGTAAATCTAATTTTTTTTTGTTACACAAGAGCCCAATGCACTAGGAGAAGAATAAATTTATCTATATACTAGTTATAGTCGATTATTTCATACCTTTATATCCTACCATTTTTGCTTTTCATAAAAAAACTATGTTCTAACACATATTAAATTTTTTAAGATATTCATAATAACACCAAAATCACTTAGTGGATCCTATTCAAACCCACCCAATTAGGTGGAGGGTAACGTTACCTCTCAAAAAGGGATAGCATAGTGTTCACCTTTAACTTAAACATTCAATTGTACCATTTTATATTCTTTCTATATAGTTCAAATCTTATACATTATCTCCACTAACGTGTAAANGGGGGGGGCTAAACTGAGATTTGTTTGTGCAACATTCATTGTCTTGAATTTTAGTACATTAACTCTACTTTAGTTAGGTAAAGGAATACTTCATTCAACAAAAGACATGATTAAATGCATGCATGTTCAGACTAAATTAAGTTGTGCCTGCCAAACTTTTATATAAAGTTGCGGAACATTGCACATTATAGATTCCTTGACTTTACGATCATCCATTATTTTATTTTATATTATATTGCTTCCTTTAAACTTTAACACTCAAACAAGCACGCCTTTGCTAAAAGCATATGCTCATATAAAACTAGAGATTCTCTTTTCATTTTTACAGAGAATTACAAACAACAGAAGGTTTGTCAATTTTTAGATTTGTAACAAATATAAACAGTTTGTAAATAAAATAATTACAAAGCTCACAATTGGTTATTTGAAAGTATTTCTTGTAAAATTAGCAATTACTTTGTTTAGATAATTAATTTTGGTTTGAGTAAAAGAACAATGATATTTTGACATTATTCATACAAAGGAAAATATGATATTAATTAAAGGAAAATAGTGTTGTAAACAAAGTATATCAGAAAAACCAAAAGCACAACCTCACTACAAGAGAATCAACCTAGAAGCTAAAAAGATGTCATTCAAAAAACTCTGTGAAATGATAAACCACACAGAAATAATCGCATGAAAAGTCTTGGTGTAATAGTGTGTAGTACTAACGTAATAATTCGTAGTTTAACATATGAATCATACCATTTGAGCCCTGTTGTTTACTTGCCTAACTCCTCTTGCCTATTGTGAAAAAATTCCTCATGTGGTTAAAATGCGCAAGGAAACCTAGATTATTATTATTATTATTATTATTATTATTATTATTATTATTATTATTATTATTCTTATTCTTATTCTTATTCTTATTCTTATTCTTATTCTTATTCTTATTATTATTATTATTATTATTATTATTTTCTGTAATTTAATTTTTATATATATAACATTAATTACACTCTTCCTGGCTTGCTCCTTTTTAGTAAAATTCCAAACTGAAATGATTAGTATTTAAGCATCAAAGTATTTCAGCAAAGAATCTAATAAATAGTTTATTTAATTATGTTTTTTTTAATAGATAAATAGAGAGCTAGATTTTATAGCTGAGACCTTAATATTTTATGAAGATTCCTAGACTAGTGGGGTTATGTGTGGCTGCTTGTGTATTTAATTATGTGCATGCTTATATAGCTAAAGAATTATCATGCTAAATGTACAATATTTCTGTTATATTACAGTGGTTATCTATTAATATTATAAAATTTGAAATATTATAATGTTATTTATTATTAGTTTTTTTGGGGAGTCAAAATTTTATGGTACTAGCAAGGTTGTGCCAAAACAAAGTTAAGGCAAGACTCACATGAGATGTGTTTTAAATATATTCTTACAATCTCTAAGTCAAGCTATTAAGCAAAGAGTTTGAGTTTTTCACTGCTCAACCAAGCACCTGTTAGTGTATATGTTATTATATATAATAAAATAATAAATATAAATATAAATTTGTAATCAAATACATCTTTTATATATATAGAGTTGGGTTAACCTTCTTAAATTAGGCCTTAATTTCATATACATGAACTCAGTTTAGTACGTTATTTCACCTATATTAGTATTACCTTGCTACAAAACAATTCAAATCCAAAACAACAAAAGCCATCCAGATGTCGTGTGGTGTGCTCCCTATGTATATCTTAATTCTTCTACTGACATCTAGATATTATCTTCAAATCCTAATTTCTATTGTATGCATATGTACTTCAAAAATTATACTCCGCATGGAGAGTTTTTCTGTTTCATTACCGATATGAATATATTTTATGGCTCAAGAAAATAATATGTTTTCTGTTTGTAGAAACTTACAAGTATTTTAGCGGTGGAGTTCTCCTATTAAATATTAATGTTAATTTTTATCTAATTTAAATTTTTTTGACAAACTATATAGAAAAGACCTATACAATAAATTTTAAAAAGGAAGTATAACCAGTTTTGATATTCGAATTTTCAGATATAACAATTTTTTTTTCTGAAAAATGCTAGTAACGTCCAAATATTTCATAGGTTTTCTATGGCCCATTGTTGTCTTCTATTTAGAGGCTTTAAGAGAAGTAGAGATTAAGTAAAACCCTTCTCTAAAAGATAGCGGCCCAATTAGTTTAGTACCTAAAAGACTTAGTTTTTCTTAGTAAGAGTTGGCAAAGCCTTCTATGTGACACATTAAGTACTCGATGTGACAAGTCTGGTAGCTGAGAGTTAGCCAAAGGCTATTTTGATGGATAAAATTATCTTCTAATATTTAAAATAACACTAAAAATATTTTTGGAACTACAATGATTGTACATGTCTCTTTGAGGGATCAAAACTGAGTTTTACTTAAATGCTAAGAAGTCATGAGTGAAACTTACAGACTTTCATAAAAAAAAAATGTGTCTAGATGTGGAAGTTTGGAGTGACAATGGAGTACAAAAATGGAATAAAAGAAAATTAGACAACAATAGAAGACATTAAATAGATTTAGCATTATAGATAAATGTCGTGTGGTAATGAACATGATAAACATGCATGTAATGCACGTGTTATAGCTCAACTTGATCTCTATTGGCTATAATAGACTCTCTTGTTTTTTTAATTAATATCTTAAAATAAGTACAAGTTAATTGAGGCGATATCCCTCAAAAGTCATTTAAGACAAAGAATGCTTCTTAAAGGTTCACAACGCAAAGCCAACGGAAGTTGATTTTGCTAGTAAGAATTAAAACACTTCGCTTATAAGCCTTATGTTCAATTTTCGCTGCTAGGAATCCTCTCTCACTGAGACATATGACATGCATTTGTCTTAGAATGGGATAACCTCTTCTTACCTTAAACTTTTGAATATTGTAAAGGCCTTATTGTAAGCTCAATTTCCATAGGCTCATTAAACCAAAAGGCCCAAGCTAAACCTGCTAGTGTATCTCCCCATTTTCCTCGGGTCCCCTATAAATAGCCCATCTATTACAGGTACAGGATCTTTTACTCATTTACCATCAATGACCCATTTTTAACTCGGATCGACCTAACTTAATCTTCGAAGCCCGAAAACAAGAGTCTGATCCTCATGGGTCTCACACGGTAAACTACACCAAACCCCACCCTCTAGAGATATGGGATCAGTCTCTCATTTAGGGCCAAAATCTTGTGAGAAAAATGGTGAATCAATCTCGATCCCTAACATAAACCACAATAACATTTATTAAAATTTCTGAGTGACCGAAATAAAATTTGATAAATCCTAAAACCCAAATCCAAAAAACAAAACAACATGGTCAACCCTAAATTATAAACCCCAAATCTTAAACCCTAAAATCTCAAACCCTAAAACCAAACCCCAAATCCCATATCCTAAACCACATACCGTAAATCCCAACCCCGAACCCCAAACTCCAAACCCCTAACCCCATACCCTATATCCTAACCCTAAACCCCAAAATCCCAAATCCTAAATCTAAACCTCAAACCCCAAACCCCAAATCCTAAACCCATATCTAAATTCCAAATCCTAAACCCCAAACCAAAAATCCTAACCCCAAACCTTAAAATCCTAACCCACACTCTAAATAATAAATCCTAAACCCAAAACTCCAAACCTTAAATCTAAACCACAAACCCCAAATCCTAACCCATAACCCCATACCTTATATCCCAAATCTAAACCCTATAACCCAAATCAAAACCATAAAGCCCAAACCCCAAATCCTAACCCACACCCTAAATCCCAAATCCTAAATTATAAACTCAAAAATAATACTCTAACCCCTAAACTCCAAATCCTAAATCCTAAACTTCAAACCCTAAACCCCAAAAAAAATTCCAACCCCTAAACCCAAATCCTAAACCCTAAACTCAAAAATAAAACTCCAAACCCTAAACATCAAATTCCAAACCCTAAATCCTAAATCACAAATCTTAACCCTAAACCCAAAACCACAAATTTAAGATAACACATATTTTTTCTCAATGTAATCATTCCTAATAACAAATTTAAACTAAGCAATCAATTATATCAATTAAATCAATACTACTAAAAATATCTAAACTAACAAATTAAGACAAATTTTTCAATCTAAACTAAATTAAGACAAAGTAAGATAAAAATTTAAACTAAAATCTAAACTAAACTAAGACAAAGAAAGATAAAAATTTAAACTAAAATCTAAACTAAAAGATATGTTAAACTTTACACTAAAAGATATGTTAAAATTTTACTAACCCCATTGTTCCTTATTTCATTGGAAATATGGTATGGTTGTAATGTTAACAAAAAGTTATCTATTGGTCCAGGTATGGCCATTTTCGTAAGTTGAGAATGAAAATGAGACTAAGAGAGACATTTAAAAGGAAATTAGAAAGGGAGGGAGAGGAGATGGGTGGACAGGAGAGTGAAATGGAGAAAGGGAGAGGTGAGAGGGAGAGGGGAAGCGTGAAAGTCAAATTGATCAATCTAGGAAAAATGATACTGCGTTTTTTAGAGAAACACCCATACTCAAATATGCATTTTATTTCCTTCTCAAGAATAAAATTGTCAGACCTTTTACATTTCAGTGTTTGTTACAAAATATTTTAGCTTTTTTTTGAAAGAAAACACATTTATTATTTTGGCGTTTATTGTTTAATACGTTGTATTATTTTGGTGTTTTCTGATAAAAACGCATAAGTGTGTATTAGGAAAAAAAAAAAGTAACTCATTTTAGTAAATAGTTTCAAAACTAACTTAAATTGATAAATAGTTTATTAAATTACATTATTTCTATAAATTTGCCTCATTCTATCCTTTGTTTCTTTTATTTTTTTATTTTTTTCCTTTCATGATCCATTTTCATTTTAGTTACAAATTTCCATGTATAGAGCCATGCATAGACAAATGTTGATGAAAGCATGTCGGCAAAATCTCGAGGAAAGAGCACTAAGTCTCCCAGGTACAAAATGTCAACTTTGTCGGATAATGTTAACGTTCGCACATCGTCTTGTAACATTTATGAACACAATGGCTTAATAGGAATCCTATTATTTAATATTAATTGAGTAGATACCCTCACGTTATTTAATTTTATACTTTTTTCTTTTACATAAAAATCAAGTTTTTAAACTTATAGACTATTTAAACTCTTTACTTTTAGACCACACCAAATATCTTGGAGGTGGGTCATTCCTGCTCCAAAAATTTTATTGCCAAAATACTCATAGTTATAATTTTGCATGAATAAGTCTTTTAAAAATCTCCTTTTGACCCTCTCCATGTGAAAATAACTTTGTGGCCATCTAATCTATAGTCTAGACATGAGCAATCAATATTTAATAAATACTCTACTAACCCACTTAAACTTTTTTTCTATGAAATATTCTTAACTAAAACCTAAGCATGGTAAGCATTCATATTGCAATTTACGTTAAGCATTCATAAAATTTAAATTTTTAGGCACTTTACGGGAGACTTTAAGTCAAAACTTTCATATTGCAATTTTTCATCCAGATAAAATTTGTGGGATTAATTCATTCAATAACTCGGTGCAATGGTTGGAGCTGCAATAGAAAAAATAAATTCATATAATGGTTTATCTCCACCGATTTTTATTTGGTCCACCGCTCGGTGGACTTCAATTTCCACCTGCAGTGAACCAGCTCTTGCCACATGTGCAGTGTTTTAATGACTTACTCAAACAGCCGTTAACATTGTATTCCGTTTGCTTGTTTTACTCAATCGTATCAATAAGTTTGGGTGTACCCTTTCTTTTCAGTTTCCTACATTGTTCAGTGTTGGCACAGAACTCTTGGGTTTGGGGTGGGTAATTTTGGTGCTGAAAGTGCACCGAAGCCTCAAATGCAACAACACTCACCACCGCAAGACATATCAGACTTTGTTTCTACAAATTCCCTTTATGGGTACCTCAGAAAATGCGGCAGTTGTTTCTCACAGTGGCTCTCTTCTCTGCCAGCATCTATTATATGAGAGGGAAACCTGTAGCGAATTTGGACATGGAGGAGGGGAAAGAGAGGCACAATGAATGCTTCTCAAAGAGCCATCGATGGCCGACGGAAGGGAGAGATATTGAAAAAGAGAGTTTTTTTTTTTTTTTTTTAATTATTAAAGCAGACAATAGTAGTGGTACTGACTTAGCAAAGGAGATAAATGTTGGGATCATTTGCCTTAATAATACATTCTGAAAAATTATTTCCCTTAATAGGATAGTATTGAAACTATTTTCTTAAAAAGGATAATTTAATTTTTTAGGAAGAGAGAGAATAAAGTGGTCTCATTTGGTGGTCCTTTATAGCAAAATAAATTGCTAATAAGGTGTACCCAATTTTTGTTTGCTACTAGACCTCCCCCTTTTTTTTTTTACAAAATATATATATATATATAAACACAAGGCTTTGATACCAATTTCAAACATACACACGATTTAACTTTTATAAAAATTTGAAGTCCTTTCAGTTTTAAGTCTACAATAAGCTTAGAAAGTGCTCTTTAATTGATTAAAACATACATGTGAGTAGTTCGTCAACCAAGTTTCGTCTGTTGTTCTTCAACTATAGACCTTCTCTCCTACCTCGACTAGCCATCATCTTAACACTGCGACTTCTTCTTGTAATATTTACTACTAATTCTTCTCAATACCAGGAATAGAACATGATGTAAAGAAGTTTCGCATAACCCTGTTCTTACTAGGTTTGAGGACTTTTGAAGATAATGGCTATGAGTTAAATTGTAAGAAAGCAACCAAAGATACAAAGGAACAATTCTTTTATTGATGATAGCTTTAGTAAGCTTACAGACTCTACTCCCTTCGGACTAAAAGAAGTTTTTTAGAACATAGTTTATCCCAACGCACTTAGCTTTCTTTTTATCACACCTTACCCGACTCTATCTTACTAGACGCGGTCCATTTTCCTTTTATAGACAAAAGAGTGGACTCCAAACTTTGGATTCTACATCTAGCATAATAAAAGATAAGGTTCAGCACTTTACATGAGTGCTAGGTACTATATAACCGTTCCTTCACCTGATTCTACTATATTACCAAAGGTTTTGTTACAAAATCTTCAGACTTTGATAAAGCTGCTTCAAAGGTGGCAGCAATTTAGACAACTTAGCCTTCCATCTGATTCACAATGTTGTCTCATGCATTTGCATCAAATATGTGGTTGTTTCATTCATGATCATTTTCATGCATGTTGTCAAGTGTTTCTTCATTGTCATGCATGTTTCCAAGTGTTTCTTCATTATCATGCATGTTTCCAAGTGTTTCTTCATTATCATGCATGCTGCCATCCATTTCATCATTCATGAAAGTGCTACCATGTGTCACCTTAGTCCATGGTCCAAAGAAGTCTTTCAAAGCTTCGTGGCATTCCTTAGTCATTTCCACTATTAAGTTGGCTATTCCTTGCTGATATATCTAACTTTTTTAGTGATTGATCCATAATTCTTTTCTCATTTTTCTTTGAAAAATAATTCTTTCTATTGTTGAGAAAGTCTTTTATTCTTTTTGCAAGAGAGCAAAATAGTGATTTACCAATTCAGGAGCTTTTAATAGTGCACTAATTTTTCCACTAAGGTTTTTTTTACTTCTTTTTGACATAATAGACTTCCGGGGCCTTCATTCCTTTCCAGTTGTACAATGTGAGAGCTTGGAAAAAGTTGAGTTTCTTCTCCCCATTTTAGAGGGACACTAAAGATTATCATAGTGAACTTTTTCCAATAACAATGTTGTCTCTCCCATTTTAAAGCATCTTTAATAATATGAAGGAAGAACTTGAATAACCTATCAATTTCAAATCCAATGAAAGAGATTTTTTGAAGTAGACCTTGTTCAAACAGCTAGGCAGCCTGACCATCTATTATCCACCAATTATTTCCATCTTCAAATAAATGATACATTCTAGGTTGATCTTGGCTTGGATATGTATTCAAGACTTCATAGGCTCAAAGCCATTCTTGCATAGGTGTTGGCTTTGTAACTAGAATTTTCTCTTGAATATCTGGTGGCATAAATTTTTGCATATTTTTAAGAATCGCTTCCAGTTGATGTGAGAGCCACACCTTAGCAAGGGTTAATAAAGTAGATAACAACCAGTAACATAAGAAACTATTTTTTTTATCACCAAAGATAATTTTGTTTGTCAAGTTTTCAATTTGGGCTTTTGCAGTGGAAACCATCTACAAATCCATATGTTCAACCAAGTGGTTTACGCTTTCTTCTACTAATTTTATCCTTAAAACTAGTCTTTCATCATCCATATTTTCTTTGAGTTCTTTGGATAGAATCAAGTCCTCTAAGACTTTTAGCAACTTGTTTATTTTCCCCCGTATTAAGGAATCAATATGTATAGGCAGTTTCTTATTTCTTGCTTTTAATATAGCACTCCAATAGTTGTTAGAAGCATCAGTTTCTAATATCATGAAATCTTCTTCATTAGGCATTTTTAACCTTGGAAGATCCTTTACTTCTTGTTTTACCTTATGTATATACTGACTATTCTCTTCTATTCCATTCCATTCTTTGTTTTTCTTGAGTTTTTCCTGTAGTGGATTTCTTGACTCTACTATTTTTTATTTTTATTTTTATGAATTTCTCTCCAAATGTTAAGCATCCTAGCAGTCTTTGTTGCTACTTTTTATCTTCTATTTTATCAGAAAATTGATGTATCTTTCCTAGCACATGAGGTTGCATTTCCACTTTTCCTTGTTCTAAAGTTAATCCTAAGAACTCAATTCTACTCTTTACTAATTCCATCTTTTCTCAGATAAAATGATTCCATGTTCTTTAAATTTTTCAGCAACCTGCATTAAATGTTTTTTATGTTCATTTCGGTTTTTACTAAAGCCTAAAATATCATCCACATATACTATACAGAATTCTCTAAGATCTTGAAATAGCTAGAATTACTCTTCATAGGTGTTATGAAACATGTTGTCTAGTTAAGTTTCATAGATCAAATCATATGTAGTTGTTGGTTTAAACTCCATTGTAGCCCTTATGCTGATTTTCCTCATTCTTGCAATGTTTATGTTGGGCACACCTGGGTTTTGTTGCACATGGCATAAAAGCAAAACTTCTTCTTCTTCTATATCTTTATCTTCCTTCAGTTTCTTTTGCTTCTGTATGTCTCACTCTTTCTTCAGTTTCTTTTGTTTTTGTATCTCTCTTCCTCCCTCTTGTATCATAGTACAATTGGAGACTTTGGGATATATATAAAATGATATAAACATACATAGATATTAAGGGTTTGGTTTGGTTCGTTTCTATTTGGTTGGTTTTAAACATTAAAATTGTTACCTGAACCAATTAAATCAGTTTTTAATGTACAAAAACCAAACCAAACCTATATAGGTTTGGTCCGGTTTAGTTGGTTTAAGCGGTTTGGTTTGATTTTCTTACTCCCTATTGAGTGAGTTTTATACTCACTCTTTAGATATCCTTTACTTAAGTATTTGGTTGTTTAATGAAGATTAATTGTCATCTAATGGGATGTTGATGTTAAATTGAAGGTTTTATGGGTTAAAGTAAAGGAATGAAGAATTTGGGAAGATTTGGGTTAGAATCTAAGCGCTGCAGCCTTGAGAAATTAGAGCCACAGCCCCTGGAGCATCAAAATGGAAGACCTGGAAAGTAGCTCAGGGCCGCACCCCTTGAACAGTAGCGCCACAACACCCATGGCCGAAATCTTCATACGTGGCTCTTTTTCCTTAGTTTTTTAGGGCTTTTAGAGGTGAGTATAAAAGGAAACTCTTAGAAATTTTTAGGAGATCTTTTTCTGGACTTTTTGGAGGCAAGGAGGAGAGCAAAAACAATGATTGGAGAAGAGCACAAGAAGATTGGGAGCTTCTCTTCAGAGTTTTTATTCTTCTTCCCTTTGAACCATGTCTAGATTTAATTTTATCATGTTCTTTTCATCTACTATGAACTAAATTTCCTTCTAGGGCTATGATGTAGCCTAGCTAGGATGATTTGTTATTTTCTATTTCTTTAATTTAAGAACTCCTTTATTAAATTGTCTTATTCTTCTCAAGTCTTCATGCTTCTAATTACTTGATTACCAATTAGTTGATTAGATAATTACAATGACACTAGGAGGTAATTTGTAATTAAAGCTAATAGAGATTAAGAACATAGGTTGCATGTAGGTTAGAAATATACCTCCATAGCCTGTGTAGCTATTTAAAAAGAACTATAGAATTAAGTGAATTTCTAGGTTGTTCGCAATTCACATAAGAATATCGTGAGTTTATAACTTAGAAATACTTTTGTTTGACCTTGGGAAAGGCTAATAAATAATTTAGGGTTCTTGGCTAGCAATTAGGAAGATTGTTCTTGGTTAATGAATTAGGAATGACAAATCGGAATAGCTATGGTGAAATCAAAAGCCCTAGATATTTTTCTCTCTTGATAATTCTATAATTTTGCTAGTTTAGATTGTTAGTTTACTGGTTTAGTTTGTTTTCATTTTATTTTAAGTTGTTTCTTGAAAATCTCTACACATTGATTGATTAGATAAAATTAAGGTTAACCAAATTTCGGTAGTTGATACGTTAGTCCTCGTGGGAACGATACTCTATCTTATCTTATTACTTGGAAACGATAACGAACACTTGCTTTAGGATTTCACACAATACTCCCCTATGTCATAACGTACCCGAAGGTCGCTATGACGCGAATGACGGATATAGAAAAAAAAAATTAGTTTTTGAAAGAAAACTTGGAGTTGCCACAATACCATCAACCAAGATCATGTTAGAAAAAGACCAACCTTAATTAAAATTATTCCATATGGTAAAAATAAGCATAACAACAATAAACTAAATACTCAACCACAATCAAAATAGAAACTAAACATAATCTCTCTAAACCAAATATCAAGAAGATATTCAAGAGAGGAGAAAAACAATAAAAATTAAAATGAAACNTATATATATATAGTTATTGGATACAATTTTTTATAACAAGCTTTAATAGTTCACTTTTATGTGAAAAGCAATTTGAAAGTTAATTTCTTTTGGTACTTTTGTTTACAATTTCAGGTTTAAACATGAAACTAACAAGCACGAAGACAATTTTAGTATTATTGATCTAAAAGTGAAAAAAATTAAGTATTCTAATTAGAAGATTTAAAATTTAATTGGTAATGATAAAGGTGGGTATCCTAAGTTGTATGAGAAGAATTCCCTTGTGAAAAAAAAAATAGAGAAAAGATGAAAAGTCATATAAATAAATTATCATATTGTAAGTTACTATATATGGTTTAGTACTTAACAATTTGAATAATTTGTAGTGTGTTTTAAATTTAAACTTTTATAAAAAGAATTCAAAATACATCGAAATATATTTGTGCTAACAAATGATAATGATAATAATATCGGCAATTTGACCAAAATAATACAATTGGACAAATTATTTACCTAAATGGTGTACATTTGAAACTATTTACCTAAAATGAGCAGTTTTTATTTTTTTAATAATATTTGAATTTGTATTGATCACGTTTTTAAGCTCAAAACCGTAAATGAACTGAACACGGTTTAGGAATTTTTTCACCAAAGCCTTATCACTGTTAAGGTCACAGTTTGGCTATTTTTTGTCACGGTTTGGCTACTTTGTGGTCACGGTTTTGCAATTTTTTTGACTCACGGATTGTCCTCTTGAAGGTCACGGTTTTGTGCCTTTTTTGGTATGCTTTTGCTCAATTTTGGTCACGGTTTGGCTCCTATTTGAGTCACGGTTTTGCAACTTTTTGACGCATGGATTGTCGTCCCTTGAAGGTTACGGTCTTGTGCCTATTGTTGGTCATGCTTTTGCTTAATTTTTGGTCACGCTTTTGGTCATTGTTTCCCCAAACCGTGACTCCTTCCTTCCTTCAAGAATGACCTTCTTCTTCCCCATTTCCCTTTCTTCCCCTCACTTTCATCTCCTCCCCCCACCGCCGGTCCTATTCCTCCTTCACGGTTTTGGTTCTTGTGGTCCCTTTTTTGATGACCTTCAAAGGGTGTTTGAGATTTTGTGGTCCCATTTTCTTCATTGTTAATCTTGAACTGATTCTTCTGAGTTTAAAATGGCAAAAAACCACTATATATTGCCAGGTCCAGTAGATGCTAGTGTGTTAACTGAGCAAGGACAACACATTTCAACAGAGACATGAAATAATAGAGTAAGCATATTATTTACTTAAAATTATGCTTATTATAACAAAACTTGTGTTAATTACTCAATTTGTTAGTTTATTTTTTGAATTATGTCTAATATGTTAATTTTGTTTTTTTTTTTGCTTAATTAGTTTATTTTTTGTAATTATGGTTAGTCTATAGATATACTGTTAGTTTATTTATTTAGATTATGCTTAGTGTATTAATTTGTTTGAATTATGGTTAGTTAGTTGATTTTGCTGAGACGAGTCCTTGAATATTGTTGTTTGAATTATGGTTAGTTAGTTGATTGCGGGACCGAATGATGTTGAGCACTGGCAAGAGTAACAATAATAAGAGTAAATACTTGAACTAATAGGTGCTTCAATTCGAGTAAAAAGGTTTTGAACTGTAATGCCCTCTTTGGCAAATTCCAAGTTCATTGATGAGAATATATTTTTAACAGATATTTCATCCTTGATGTTTTACTTATATTTTAATATATCTACATAAAAGAACAAGTTAAAAGTTATTGGTGTGAAAATTGATCCGAAGGATGTTGGGCCTAGACGTCTGTCATCTTATAAATTACATACATTTTGAATGTAAGTAATCAGGTGTAATGTCCAAGGTCGGTTTCTGGATAACTAACCTTAGTCAACTGTTAGTAAAACATCATTGAGATCAATTTTCACACCAATAACTTTCTCACCATTTTTGTATGCTCAGATACCAGTTAGGGTGTTAGATTTCAAGAACATTTTTATTAAAATTGAAGCACCTATAGGTCAAAGTATTTACTGTTATTACTACTAATCTTGCAAGAACCCTCAATCGTAAAAGGAATTTACCTCTTAGGTTACAACTCTAGACCTGAGCAAGTAACTAGCAGATATTAGCGAATTTTTTAGGTTCTATCAAATCTTGCATAGTCATCAACGTTAACAAAGCTTTTGTTAGCTCTCGCATTATTTTTGAAAATAATACAACTTGCAAAATGTAATTTAGGGTTTTTAGTTAAGGTCGGGATCTTGCAATATTAATTTTTGATTTAGGGTTTTGGGTTTAGATAAGTTGAGTAAGAATTGTAATTTGTGGTTTTGAGTTAAGGTATGAAGTTTGAGGTTTGTGGTACATAGTTTAAGGTTTTAAAATGTGTTATAGTGTTCGGATAACTTATTTTATGACTATATATATGTAGTTTAAGTGTTTATAGTTGTAAAATTTTGAATTATGATTTATATATTTGTTTAATTTTTGTTTAGTTTGGATATTTGTTAACTTTTTTGGAATTATGGTTAATTTGTTAACATGATTATTGCAGGTGGAAAGACTTATAAAATCGCGTAACCGTATAGTTGGGTCACCGGATGATGATAGATTGATGCCCTATATTTGCCGAGCGGGTTTTGGAGGGGCTGCATTAGTGACCCCTCTAAAAGTTAATAGGGAGTTTCTGTCTACCATGATTGAACGATAGCGACCAGAAACACGCACATTCCACATGACAGGAGGGGAGTGCACAGTTACTTTACAGGATGTTAAGATTTTATTGGGACTTCTTGTTGATGGTAACGTTGTCAGTGGTTGTAGTGAGCATGACTGGCAGGAGCTAACACTGGAGTTGTTTGGTATTGTGCCAGATGAGGATGCTTTGTATGGTGGCAAAGTAAGGATGACTTGGTTGCAAGACACATTTGTTGTACTACCAGACGATGCTACTGAGTTAGAGATATAGTATCACGCGAGAGCACATATATTGCGGATGCTTGGGGGATGGTTGCTCCTTGATGCCACCGGTAACTATGTGCACCTCATGTACCTAAAGTTGTTGGAGGATTGGGATGCTGCAGGTCGTATGAGCTGGGGATCTGCAGTCTTGGCAAACCTTTATAGGTCCCTCTGCAGGGTGTCTCTTGGCCGCACAGTGGAGTTTGGAGCCAGTGCGTTCTTGCTTGAGGTGTGGGTTTATGAAAGATTTCCCAATCTTTCTCCTCTTCCTCCGCAGTAGGGTAGAAGACCTCCCGGACCACTTGCATGCAGGTTTGTGGTTTAACTATTTTGTTATTTGTATATGTGCAAATTAAATTACAATGTGTATATCTTAATTAACTTGTCATGTAATTTATGTCGATATTTTGTTAATTTAAATGAATATATTAGGTGCAAACAACTGCTCAGTTATAGAGGCATAGATGTGCAAGATGGTTTAGTAGGGTATCGGCAATATTTTGATCGTCTTAATGTTAATGATGTAAGATAAGTCATTATTACTACTTGTTACAATTGATATAATCCACTTTTATATGTTTAACTGAAGTTTTAATTTTTTTTTCTCTGTGTTTTTTTTTTTTTGTAATTCACAGATTATGTGGCAACCTTATTGCGGAGCTCAGTTGCCACTTACTGCTAAGCTGGACGTGACATATGGGTGGCGCGGGTCCCATTAGTATGCTTTAGCGTGGTCGAGATGCACTATCCGGAGAGAGTTATACGGTAGTTCGGAGGTTGTCAGGGCATACCCATTGCCCTCGAAGCATATTCCTCGTGATTATAGAGGATTACCATGAGAGGGAACCAAGATAGAGTATGGACGCAGTACCATGAGGTGTATTGCGAGGCGTGGAGATTGCGATGCAATAACGTCGTGCCGTGTGCTGGGGATATGGGAGTCACAACAGATTACATGCCTTGCTATCTTCGGATCAAGCGTAGGTGGATGAGTCCGAGTAACCTCATGCCTAGTGACCAGGTCAGTTGCATGTCTGTATAACGTATATATTGTGCTTCAATTTTAAATGAACATTAAATTTAGATGATATATTATGTATAGGCCCAGATGCCTCCTCCCCAGCCGCATGCTCCAGTCCCACAGCAGACTCCTCCCATTCAGTCTCAGGCGCAGCCCCTCTTGTTTCACAACCTGCATATCAGCATCAGCATCAACAGCAGCATGAGGGCGTATCCTTGCAGTTGCCCCTAATTTTTCAGCATAGCTCCCAGTTTTAGGGGATGCCTGGGTTCTAGCGACCTTACCAGCTAGCACATCCTTTTCAACCAAGCCAACCATTTCAGGGGGAAGCATTTATCACACTTCCACATTGGACTGCAGATCAGTATTCTTCATTTCAGGTTGATATAACCCAAGTCTTTACTAAGTACGTGTTAGTTGGTCCTAGTTGGGGATCACAGTTTGCCTAGTAGGCCTTGATGGGGCAGACTTAGGGTCATCACATGAGTCAGGGTCAGCCTGAAGGAGATTGTATGACACATGATCAGTTGGAGGATATGACACATCATCAGCGTGAGGGCATGACACATTTTTCTGATTACTACAGGCCACTGATATGGCGGAGCCATCGCATCGGAGCCCAGTATTACGCTCCATGTCGAGGAACTGTTCTTAGTCTGGTGAGGCTGAGGCCACTTAGTCCGGAATTGCATGTAGCATGGAAATACCTTCACCTCAGCACATGTTTGGCACTAACACTAGTCTTCTCCAATTAGTGCTCAGTGTAGATCTTGATGTGTGTCTAGACCTGACAGTAGGGACATCACGTGCTGTTTTTGGTGACATGTATGCTGAACCTTTGGCTACCCCCATTGGGAGTCCTCATATTGATCGAGGAAACATAGGTGCTGATCTTGCTGGATTGAGATTAGATGATGTATATGATTACCTCTTTATGGACGTGTATGATGATTCTCCGCAGCCGACGCCTATTCCGGCTCCCCAACCTAGGAGTCAACGAGGACGGCCGATGCGTGACAAAACACCCTAGGACGTGCTTCACTGGTAGTAGATTTGATAACATGTAGTTACCTTTCTATTTTTAATATTGTAATATGTAATATGTGTGTACACTGGCTTATTTTAATATAATATTCTTCCTATCTTTTGTGAAAACAATACAAGTAAAAGTACTTGAGATTACAATAAGTAATGCCACCAGATGTCGAAAATATGGTTACTAAGGACCAACTTGAACATTAAAAATTAAGTCTAAATTGAGGAGAATCATGCAATGTTGGGTTTAGTGGATACTAAAAATTCATATGAGATAAATATAAGTAACAATTAACAAGTACAGATAAAATAATAAGACATCAATATGAATTCTTAACTTTTAAAAAGCCTATAAAATACAACAATGGTAAAAGGAATTATCGCCCATCAACATTACTAACTTAGACAGTCTTAATTATGGTTGATCTTGTCTTTTTTTTGGACAGCTACGCCGGTTATGTCCCTCCATGCGACATAGCCCGCATCGTAATGCACTCCGTGAGCTTTCGCCCCAATCCATCTCGTTACGTATGCGAGTTGACTTGGGTCTGCCTTTGGCCCATAGTTTCAAAGGGTTAGGGATGATCGTCAACCCCTGTATCGTTGGCCATTCTGGTTCTCCACCAATTGGTGTAAACTTGCCATCGTACGCATTAACTAAGTTATGCGTCGAATATACTTGATCCACGTAACCCCATGCATCGACTCTAATAGAAGCACAAGCAACAATCGCGTGTGAACAAGGAATATGAAGTGCTTGGAATCGACCACACCCGCACCATTTATCTCTTAAGTTGAGGGGGAAAATTCGCCCGCTCCCTCTTTCGCTCAAGTCAAATGTCTCCTCTACTTCAAAAGATTCAGTATCTCTATAAAATAAAGTCGTTCGATGTGAAGAAACATACTGGTCATTGTCTCGCATCTTCTGATCTGCATCATTTGTCCACATTTGTCTACTCGCTAACCTTGCTTGAGCCATTTCTCGTCTTTCAATAAAAATATGGTTCATTCTATACTATGTAGCTCTTACAAGGGCTGTGATAGGCATACTACGAACCCTCTTCAACGTGTTGTTCACATTTTCAGTCAGATTGGTGGTCATTAAGCCAAATCGTCTCCTATTAGTATCACCATGTTGCGTCCATTTCTCAGGATCAATATCGCTTATATACTTCCATGCACGCTCATCGGGACAGACGATTTTGATGTCTGTCATTAAGTCGTTGAACTTCTTAGACTCAAACTGAACACCTGTCAAAGACATTTAAAAAAAATCAACCTCAAGAAAGACTTTGTATAATATTTAATTTAGTAGACAAATTAAGATTCTCACCAGCTCTGTAGATTTGATGTTTCACATCAATATTTTTGAAGGCATTGTTCCAATTGCTCACCACGTGATGCAAACAGAAAAAATGATGTCCCAATGGTGGACGCCAACCAACTTGCTCATCTTCAATTGTAGCTAAGATGCTAACATGACGGTATGAGATTAAAGCCAGATTTGGAATGTTCCCAACCACGTACTGTCTGACATGGGTTAAAAATCATGACCATGCATCTTTTATCTCACCTTCTACAATTGCATAAGCTAAAGGTAATTGTGACCTACTGTCATCTTATGTAGTGGCGATGAGTAGGGTTCCACTATATTTTCTGTACAGAAAAATTTCATCAATTTGGACAACTGACTTGCATAATTTAAATGCATCAATGCATGACTTGAATGCCCAGAAGACATACTTAAATCCTTTTAACATAAGGTCATTAGATGGCTTACCTATCCACCAGTCATCCAGACACCATTGAACCACCGTTCTTGGTGCATGCATTTGGAGTGCGGCCATCCACCTACGCAATAAATCATAACTTTTCTTCCAATCACCATACACAGTAGCGATCACTCTTTCCCTTGCTTTCCATGTTTTTCGATATGATATTTGATATGAGTATATGTCTTTTATGCGCTCCTGTATCATTTTTATAGGCACACCAGCATTCTCCTGAATCATTCTAATAATGGCTGTTGCAATCACCTGAATGTCTAGTTTGTCATAATCTTGTGATAGGATTGCATTTGTGCAAGTATGAGGCCCATTATACTTTCTAATATCTCATACTTTGCTCCTGGTATGTAAGCATGCCCGAAGTCTCCAATGACATCCATCAACATTGTTTGAACATATCAAACTCAATATATTCGGTTTGGACTCCTTCACATGAAAACATTGGTTCGCATGAAGAGATTATTATTTTATAGCTAATTGGAGATCATCTTTTGTTTTGAATTTCTGCCCGATCTTGAATTCATCCCCTCTTTGCCATTAACTGTACCGTATTACTTGGTCAGTATCGTCAATTATCTGCATTGCTCCCCAATCAATGTTTCCATAATGCGATGCAAGTATCGCCTGTATTGATGCAACATGTTCCACCCTTGCAGCTTCTGGGTCTTGCCTCAATGGCTCCACATTAAGATCTGGAACGTCTTCCCCTGCCTCATCACCACTTGATTCTCCACTGTCTAATCTGCAATCAGCATCCTCATTATCACTACTGTCAATTAGAGGATCACATGGTGAATTGCCCCGACTAATATTTTCTTGCTCAGCTTTACGTTGGTTTGATCTAAATTCATTCATTTCAATGTCACCACCTCGAACATCTGAACTTAGCCAAGGGTCGCTATTTTCATAGCAATAGCCTCCTTCTACCATATGCGTTTGACTAGAAGTAGTCAAACCATAATGAATTGCATGTAAACCAACTTTCGGTTGATAACAAGACTCGGCTTCTATTCCCACTTGACTATAAGGATGATTCGAACAAGAAAATGAACTTGGGCCAATTACAACAGTTTCAGCTTGGCCTCCATTTCCACCAACATTCATGGTCGTAATGTCCACATATATCTCAATTAGACCCAAAGTAGAATGTTTGTCATTCCTCTCATACATCATCTCAACATCTCCATCAGATCCTAATTCAAATGCAAGATAAAATAATGGATTTACTGAAATTGAGAATCTATACATTATCTTCTCAACTATTTGATTTGCTTTAAGTCTCATCTTACTATAGATATGAAACTTTAATCTATCTTATCCACAAGTGTTCTTCAAGTTTAACCCATAGATTGAAGCTCCCTCACACATTACACCTTGGGGTCCATTATATATTCGACCATTATGGTGTATTATTATGTGCATCTTCTTCCTAAAATATTTGTTTTAGTCACAATTAGTTTATAAATATTATTGCATTTTTATACTAACAAAATTTCTAACAATAAATATACGCAATAATATCACAACTGTTCTATAAATAATATCATATTTTTATACTAACTAAATTTCTATCAATAATTTTACGTAATAATATCATAACTACTCTATAAATAATTGCACATCTTTATACTAACTAAATTTTTATCAATAACTATATGTAATAATATCACAACTACTCTATAAATAATTACACATCTTTATACTTATTAAATTTAACTCAATTAACATACACAATTATCATTTTTAATGACAATTAAACTATAATTTTAATTTAATCAATAAATAATTATTATTAATTTTTTTTCAATATTTAATACTCTAACATTAAATATATATTACAGTTAAAAAATATCTAAAATTAATAATATAAAACATAAATATCTTCAGAAGTTCAAATTTCTTGAAAATTTTCACAGCACTCCCAAGTTTCATGTCAATCTCTCGCACCAACTTTCAGATCTCACACCAATTTTGCAATAAGAAATTGTTCAGGAGCTGGTATTTATAGAACCCTTCACGCTTTAGCAGCATTCTTTCATGTTTTTCCGTGTATAGCGTCAATAATTTCAAGATGCTCCGACAGACATTTTAAACCAAACTAGAAAATCGTATTCAGTTGAAACACGCTTTATTCCAAGGAGGAAACACGCTTTAACCTCTTCGATTAACACGCCTTAGCCAAATAAGCCACGGTTTTAGGACAAAGGGGTCATGGTTTTGCCTATTATTTAGATCACGTTTTTGTTCAAAACCGTGACTACAAATAAACCAAAAACATGATATCAAATAGGTAAAAACGTGACTCAAATAGGAGCAAAACTGTGACTTGAATTGCACCAAAAGTGTGACCACAAATGAAATTCATGAGTGACCAAAACCGTGACTCAAATAAGAGCCAAACCGTGACTAAAATTGAGCAAAAGCATGACCACAAAAGACACAAAACCGTGACCTTCAAGAGGACAATCCGTGAGTCAAAAAAACTTGCCAAACTGTGACCACAAAGTAGCCAAATTGTGACCTTAACAGTGATCACACTTTGATGAAAAAATTCTTAAATCGTGTTCAGTTCATTCACGATTTTGAGCTTAAAAATGTGATCAATACAAATTTAAATATTATTAAAAAAATTAAAACTGCCAATTTTAAATAAATAGTTTTAAATATATACTATTTAAATAAATAATTTATCCAATTATATTATTTTGGTCAAATTACTAATAATATCAGCTGAAATGTATGTGGTTCTAGATATTCTAGAAAGACATGAATTGTCCAAGTTAAGTGTGTGATCTACGCGTATTAGTGACATGATGAGCTTTTTTGGCTAAAAGAAGTCAGGGTTAGGTTTTAATTTCATATCCATCGGAAGGTCTTTTCACTTTTATACTGCCCCCCCTATTTGACTGTTGAACACTGACACTCCGTGCATTTCTGGAAAGTGCAATTGTCAAGCACCGATGCCACAGTACACATTAATTGAATAAGAGCTTTCAAATCATTCTCTCAATTGTCTCTGTTTTCATAAATACCAGCACTATATGAAAAATTATACGTATTCAAATATTATTTTGTTACTAACTGTATAAAAATTGCACAATTATACACCACATAATTATCCCTTTTGCTCTCATAATATATTTAATTTTATTTACATCAAATTTCATAAATTACAAAGATTAAAAGACATTATAATATATTAAGATTTGAATAAAATATTATGACAACTGTTATCTACACACTAATAAAAGAACCGTTGCCACAGTACACTAATAGGTTTGATTTCATATCCATCGGAAGGTCTTTTCAATTTTACACTGCCCTCCTACTTTGACTGTTGGACACTGACATTCCGTGCATTTCTGGAAAGTTCAATTGTCAAGCACCGTTGCCACAGTACACGTTAATTGAATAAGAGCTTTCAAATCATTCTCTCATTGTCTCTGTTCTCATAAACACCAGCACTGGATGAAAAATTATATGTATTCAAATATTATTTTGTTACTGACTGTATAAAAATTGCACAATTATACACCACATAATTATCCCTTTTGCTCTCATAATATATTTAATTTTATTTACATCAAATTTCATAAATTACAAAGATTAAAAGACATTATAATATATTAAGATTTGAATAAAATATTATGACAACTGTTATCTACACACTAATAATAGAACCACCCTTCAAAATCTATTGCACAATTGGTACACATTTTTTCATTAGCCTTTGAATTATTTATTAAATTTTACTTTAATTTTTAATTTATTTTAGTTGTTACTATAATTCTTGAATCACTTTCCTGTTAAATTAATTATTTAATAATTACTTTTAGTATTTACAAATAATTGATTTGATAAACAAAGTGATTATTCTATAATTAAAATNAAAGTGATTATTCGATAATTAAAATAAAACTAAAAATAAATTAAAAATCAAAGTTATATTTAAAAAATAATTCAAAGAAAAAAATAAATTTTACTCTTAAGTTTATTGATTGTATATGTATATATATGCAATCCTCAATATCTAAATTTTTGAATCTCTCACTAAACATAGTACTTCCTAGAATGCAAATTTAGGCATATATTTAAATTTATTATATTAAATTTAAACTCATGTCACATATATAGTTATTAACTATATTTCTAAACTTTTTGTTGCCGTATTTATTACTACTCGGGACAGATAAAGTGGTAGGATATGTTTTGCCTCCTCGCGAGTCTATAATTATATAAATCTATGCAAACACACCAAAAATGAAATGAACTTACATGAGCATATGCTTGTACCAAATTATATGTGCAAAGTCAATTTTGCTATTTTATGAGTTGTAAAGGAACCAATAATGTTGGAAATTTTATTCCCGTCATACTCCAATGTCCTTGCCCGAGTATATTATTTCTTTTATAAAGAAAAGGGGAAAACAAAAAAAGAAGCAATGTGGGAAACAATTATTGAAGAACTTTATGCATGAACAAGTGGAAAACGAGAAGCATAACCGGAATCAAAGTGCAATGTGCTACAACTTTATGAAAAATCTTGGGATAAGTATAGCTTGCTCTAATGTACGTAAAGCATATCTTTAGTTGAAAGACGTACTCCAATCACACAGAAGTAGAATCAATAACTTCAATCCAAGACAATGAATGTTATGCAAACAAGTCTCATTATGATGTGATGGCAACGGCTGCCCATGATCTAAATGTATCTTTTGAAACTTTAGAGTCCCCTCCATTTGTTAGTTTTATTATGTATTTTGGGTTAATTGACTCTAATAATATAATTTTTATAAATTATATATATAAAAGGGTTAATTTTTAAATTATTTATTTAAAAAAGATAATTTTAAATATTTTATTAATTTTTAACCGAAAATAAAATATATTTTATTTATGTAAAATATATATAAATTGAATACGTTTTAAAGTATTTAACCTTAATTATGTGTTTATTATTTAAAAAAAGAAATTTAAAAAAGTGTGATGGTGAACTTACTTTAAAATTTAAAGCATGTTCATATAAAATATGTTTTAAACTAAATGTCCTAAAACGTGTTCAAATAGTATCATCTAAAGCGTGTTTGAGACCCTCCAATCCTAAAATGTGTTCAAGGAGGAGCCATTTAATGCATACAATTTACTTTCACAAGGAGAAGCCGAGGAGGACTTCTCCTTTTACACGCGTGGTAACCAGTTCAAATCATAGAAGCTGTTGGGAGAAATCCTATAGCGTGTTCAAGGAGGAGCCGAGGAGGACTTCTCCTTTTCCACGTGTGGTAGCCACTTCAAATCATAGAACTGTTGGGAGAAATCCTATTTTAGAAAGAGCAATTGAGAGGCTGTGCCGCTGTGATTCGAAGTGCTTTAAGTAAAAAAAGAAAAAACAAGTGTTCACTGTAGACGATGACGGTTACTGTGATCATAGGTCCCTTAGGTCCTCAACAGTGTTCACTTTGCTCCATTATGAGTGGATAAGATCTTCTTTTGTAGTCTCCTGGTAAAATTCTTTGCTCCTTTTAGTGCTGCATTCACCAATATTCTTCAACCAACTAACATAATTTTATAATCACCATGGTCGAAGCCAACCTGCAGACACAAAGGACTATTCAATTTACAATGGAATTTGATAATCTGTCCAATGAATATTGGCATCTTAAATACTAAAGTATCTGAAATATTGAGAGAGTGTTCGAATATAATTTCAATATTCCAATATTAAACTAGGTGTGTAGTAAACACCTCTTAAAGCTTCGCTACAAATAGTAGCTCAATTAATTATACACTCAGCCTTTGAAGTTGAGAAGTTCATTAGATTTGGGGTTCAAACATGACAACCTAGTAATTTTGGAATTTATTCCCTAAATTGGATTTGTTCTATATTCACAAATTTATGAAGTTTTATTTAGGATTATTAAATCCATATTAAATATATGAACATGTTTAGTTTGTATATGTTGCCTAGTTAAATATAAGAACATTACATGAATGTTTTAAGTGCGCAAACCAGGATGTATAAATAGTTGAAAAGCTCCAAAGTTAGTCGCATAGAAGAAGATTACTTACTTGTAAACTTTTAGCGTGGGGTTGGTACGCCACGTCATTCAATATATTGATATGCAGTTGCAGATCGGCATTTTGCTTTTGAGATAGTGGCACTACTGCTTTGACCAAAAGCTGAGCTAACTGAATAACTTGTAGTGCTGAACGCATAAGGGATCCAATACCCAAAAGATGGAAAAAGACGTGTTTTATTTGAACACACTTTAGGAGACCTTATAGTCCTAAAGCATGTTCAATGTAAACATATTTTAGAGTTTAAAGTGTGTTCTATATAAACACGCTTTAGACTCTAAAATGTGTTCACTTTTATGGTTTTGTAAGTCTCATTTCTTGAATAGTAGATATGCGATTAAAGTTAAATACTTTAAAACGTGTTTAGTTTACACACACTTTATACAAGTAAAATTTATTTCATTATCGTTTGAAAATTAATAAAATATTTAAAATTGTCTCTTTTAGATAAATAATTTGAGAACTGCTTCATTTATATAAATAGTTTGTAAAAGTGTATTATTGAGATTAATTTTCTTGTATTTTGATGCCATGGGTAGAATGTTACCTAAGCTGGTTAGCTCCATATATGTGAAAGACCTTTCTACTGGATGAATGTATTTGTACTAAGGACCTACAGACCTTATTAGCTTTTATATGAATTCCAGTTTTACCAAAAGAAAAAAACAAGTCTCATTCTTGCCCCAACGTTGCATAATATATATAATATATATTAAAAGGGCGTGAGTCGCAATCACCATTCCATAATGGACTTTTATTCTAAGACCACATTGCCTTTGATGTTTCTTTTCCATGGCCATAGCGACTTGTCTCTTTATAAATGAAGGCTCATAACCTGCTCTCATAACACACTCAGATTTTGTATATTAGAGAAAAAATGGGTTCTCAACATCTCACGTTGGCAGCTCTATGCTGTGCAGTTTTAGTGCTTGGTGGATTATCAAGCTCAAATGCTCAGCTAAGTCCCACCTTTTACAACGAAACATGTCCAAATGTGCACGATATTGTATCTGAAGTGGTTCAGAATGCTTCACAAACTGATCCCCGTATTGGTGCCAGCCTCATCAGGCTTCATTTCCATGATTGCTTTGTACAAGTATGTACTCTTCATCAGCTCCAAGTGTGTCAATGATTCTTTTCTAATTAAGTTGATTAATTTCAGTTACTCAACTTATTTAAACCCAATATAAAATGATATTTTCAGAATCAACACTAAATACTCTGCCTCCCTTTTTCTTTTCCAGCATATGTTGATGTATGTATATTTGCTATTCAGCACATGAATCTAAATTTTAATTTGTATATAAGGGATTTTTTGAGAACGAGAAAACAAACTTGAGACCTCAAATTATAAAACATAATCTGAACCAATTGTACCGTGTTTACAATGTGTATATATATGTAAATATACACACAGACGTGTGTGTGTGTGTATTATTTATGTATGTATGTATATAGTCGGATCGTTTCCAAATTGGATGGCTTACTCTGTATTTTAAATATATGGAAAACTTTTTTTAAGCAATATTATGAGCTCTTGAATTGAATTACATGATAACTACGAACTGATAGCTCCTCTTCATTAATTGGATTCTTGAACTGTCGACCTTAGTCTATATATTGTCTTTCTTTTCTTTTCCGTCATATGATTATTATTCTATAATAGAGCTGTTGTAAAGAATAAAAGTTATGGCTCAAAAAAGAAAGAGTCAAATTAATGTTATTCAATAATATTTTTCTAAATATAATAAACTTGATTTAGTTTGAGTGCACAAGAGGGGAGCTTTACCTTCCTTTATAGGATTTAGTTAAATCAGACTAGCTAGTCCCCTTCCTCTTATTTTACGGAAAGTAAAAGTAATGACTTTTGGAGATTAGAAGAGATAGAGATTCTGATAAAGACAAAGGAAACCCACCTCTAAATTATCTTCTTTTCACATGCATTTGTTGAAGAAACACTAAAGCAATTTCTTATGATTATGACAGGGTTGTGATGCATCACTTTTGCTGAATAACACTGCTACAATAGAGAGTGAACAACAAGCCGGTGGAAACAATAACTCAATAAGGGGTTTGGATGTTGTTAATAACATTAAGACTGCAGTTGAAAATGCTTGTCCTTCAACAGTTTCTTGTGCTGACATTCTTGCCATTGCAGCTGAAGTATCTGTTGTGCTGGTATGCCCATTCTCTTCTTTGGGTAATTGACGAAAGTAAGATAAAAGAAAAAAAAAAAAAGTGGTTTTTATTTCTACCGCAGTGATGGAAAATTTGAAAGTTACATCTAAAATCATTAATTTGGTGTTAAAAAAAACTTAATTTTTAGAATTTTAAAGCTGCTTTTATATAAAATCATAAGAAATATTAAATTGATGGCTATAATCGATCATGAATTATATGTTTAAATTAAATGAAATAATTGTAGCTGTTAAAGGGTGAAATATCTATTTTATCATATTGATTTTAAATATAATTTTATAAAGTATTCTATGATCAAAATACTTATATTTTACATATACTACTTGTAGAAATTTTCAATTTCCTTAGCTTAATATTGAGAGGTCTCAATAGTTTGAAGGAGGTAAGTGATTAACTTGTGTATTATCATGTAAAAAAAATAACTGATTTTTTTTTTATTTTTTACGGAAAAGAGTTTGCGAATATGGCAAATAACAGAACTATTCATGTAAGAAGGAAATTCTTTCTTAATTTTTCTCCTTTATTGTATGAGAAAGAAATTCATGTAAGAAAGTAATTCGTCATTCAAAAATTTTATATGACTAAATTGTTTTGCACAACCTTTACTCAGGTATATGGTCTCCCCAAGAGCTATATATATTTTTTGATAAATCCATTTTTTGGTAACGGGAGAAAATAGAGACAGCAGCCCTGAAGTTTAGTTGAAATCAATTGTAACAAGATTTACAATCTTTTTCAATGGACTAACACTAAAAGTTCAAGATGTCAGCCAATTTTACAAATTGCTTTTCTCTTTTTCTTTTAGCTTTCCTTCTTAATTATTGTATGAGTATATTACAGGCCAATGGTCCCAATTGGACAGTTCCACTGGGAAGAAGGGATAGCTTAACAGCGAACAGAAGCCTGGCTAATACTAGTCTTCCATCTCCCTTCTTAACCCTAGATCAGCTTAAGCTGAACTTTGAAGCTCAAGGTCTCAACACTACCGATCTAGTTGCACTCTCAGGTAAACATTACATATAAAATATTGCAAATTTACCGATTACTGAAAGTTTAACTTTACTTTTAAAGTGCACTATGCACTACATAGTTTGTAGCATACACTTTAAGGGAATATATTTTATCATAAACAGTTAAAGTAAGCAGGCTTCACTCTTTAAAGAGTTCCATGGAAAAAAAAAAAAAAGNTTTTTTTTTTTTTTTTTTTTTTTCTAACTTTTAGATTATTACTCTGAATTTAAACACAAAACCTATAAATCCTCATGTTGACCTTAATACCACTCAACTATAAGCTATTTGATTAAAAAAAAAAAACTCTTTAAAGTACACTACATATGTAGGTACTCTTTAGCTCTTTGGAGTGTATAGCAGTTTATAGAAACCAAGTCCTTTATATGAAGTGCTGGATCGTGTTTCATTTTCAGGTGCTCATACATTTGGGAGAGCTCAATGCAGATTTTTCCAAAGCCGATTATACAATTTCAACAGCTCTGGCAATCCCGATCCAACCCTCAATACAACGTACTTGGCGACATTGGGTGGGATATGCCCTGAAAATGGAACCGGGACTAACCTGACCAATTTGGACTTGTCCACTCCGGATGTTTTTGACAAGAACTACTACTCAAATCTTTTGGTTAATAACGGCTTGCTTCAAACTGACCAAGAGCTATTTTCAAGTTCTGGTGCAGATACAATTGACATTGTCAATAGCTTCAGTAGTGACCAAAATGCATTTTTTACCAGCTTTGTGGAGTCAATGATAAAAATGGGTAATATTAGCCCTTTAACAGGGTCAGAAGGAGAAATCCGATCACAATGTAATTTTGTTAATGGAGACACATCTAGGTTGGCTAGTCTGGCCTCCAAGGAATTGGATGGCCTCATGGTTAGTTCAATCTAAATAAGTTAAAATGAGTATGTTGAAATTTAGTAAGGTAACTAATGAATAAGATATAGACATGTGAGTGTCGTGAACTTGTACTTTTACAAGTTATGTATTCCGAGGCTACCATTGTATTTCTATGATATGGATTTGAATATTCCAAGCCAAGCTATTTGATATTCTCTCTATCTCTCTCACTGTCATGGAAGCTGATAGGGTAAAAAAGGTCGATGAAATAAAAGCATGAAAGGAGATTCCTACATGGCCCATGTAAGGTTTGTGCAAGAACTCTGCAAAAGCTTCACAAGCTCACTGTGACGGCAAAGTGCCCATTGTACTTGGGGTGCTTATCACACAACAATATGCTTTAAGTATTTGTATAATTTTTTTTTTATATGAAATGGCAATTGCATTAAGCATCAATGGCTAATACATCCACAAGCAACGCTGGAACATGCTCCAGCCAAACCACATCCTGAGAAATAGATTTCCCAGAAACAGCTACCTATCAGCTACCCGGTTTGCTTCCCTCCGCACCCAGCTAAACTTCCAGCGATGTAAGTGGCCACACAGCTCTTTTCTGTGCCGCAGAATCAGTCCTAATCCAGAATCAATAACCTGATGATAGACAACAGCAGAAATAATAGACTGAGAATCCCCTTCTATACGTAAGTCATGGAAACCTTAATCTTGTGCCAAATGCCAATACAATTTCCTCCCTTATTGCCTGAATCACACACACCTTGAACTGGTTTAGTCCAAGCCGCCAACACCACCCCTCCGGTTACCCAATTGCACCTCCTATAGCACCACCACTGTTATATATAAAAGAGTAAAATACATTTTTCGATCATGAATTATATATCGTGGGAATAATGGATTTTCTCTTATGCCTCTTGTTTCTATTTATGTTCTATTGACTACTGGAGAAGACGATGCCTTTTGTTTAATTTTCATCTGATTTTTGAAGGACAAAAGACTTTGGTAGATGGGCTATTGCTATTTTTGTGTTTTGGGCCAGAAATATAAATAAACTGTGCAGCTCAAATTCAAGTTTAAAAATTTAGGTCTAAAATTAAATTAATATTTCAACATATATATATATATATATATATATATATATATATATATCATTTTTTTTTATATGAATATAGACTTTCATTAAGCACTAAAAGCAAGTACATCTAAAAGAAAAATTGGAGAATCCTCCAACCAAATGAGATTAGTAGGACTAGATTTTTCTAACTGAGCAAGCCTATGAGCTACTGCATTAGTTACTCTAGGAGTCCAATAGAAAGAAATTGCTCTCATGGAGCGAGCTATCTCTAAAATATCATGCATCATGATCCCAATCAATGACTATATAACCTTGTTCGCCGAGACTGCTTGAAGAACTGACTAAACATCACCCTCAACCTCCAAATCAAGAAAGCCCAAATCTAGGGCCATTTGCAGACCATCTCTCACAGCAATGGCTTCCATTACATCCACATCATGAATCCCTTCAATAGATTTTGCCCATCTTGCCAAGAAAACACCTTTCGAATCCCTAATAACTTGCCCAACAGCACCACCTCCACCTTGAAGTAAAGCGCCATCTACATTTAACTTGAAGAAACCCTCTTGTGGCTTGCTCCAAGTTACAGTGCCAGCTATTGGAACCACTTTGTGCTCAGCAGACAACTCAACCCATAAATCCCTTAGTATCATAGCCTCTTCCCATTCAGCTCGCATTGGAAGAACATTCTTTCCCACCCTGATTTTATTTCTCCTAACCCATAGATTGTAGCAAATGAAAATTACCAAAAACCATTGATCCATCGACCACATCTTGGATCCCATTTCCACCCAATCAACAAAACTATGAGTATTACTATCATTAGCCACACCTGGAACATTCGCCAAGTTCCAAACCTCCTTCACATGTGAACAGTTAAATAACACATGCTCCAAAGATTCAGCACAATGGCCACAGAAAAAAACAATTGTCTTGGATAGCCAACCCTCGAGTACTAAGGGCCTCATTAGTGGGAATAATACGTCTGGCACACCTCCAGAAAAATACATTATATTTACGGGGTACTTGTGTGTTCCATATCACCTTACAAGCTTCTTGGGACACCAAATCAGTGGCTGATGAAAAATTACTGGACTCAGTAAACTTTAGCTTGTATGCAGATTTCACAGAGAAAGAACCATCTTTTGTATAAAACCAATACCAACTATCATCAACTAACCTTTGGCTCAAGGAATGCTACAAATCTCTTCCGCATCATGAGGGTTGAACATTTCAAGCACAAGCTCTATATTCCATTCCCTCCAACCTTGTTTAAAAAGAGAACAAACTGTTGCATCACCTACTAGAGGTTGAGGGAGAGGAGAAGGGATAAAAGATTCCCTATTCGGCACCCAAGGATCTACCCAGATTCAGGTATTTCTACCATCACCAATCCGTCGTATGCAGCCATTCTTGAGCAAAGCCATGCCACTCCAAACACTCCGCCATGTATAAGAAGGTCTGCTGCCCAATGATACCGCTAACACCTCATTGTTTGGATAGTATCTGGCTTTGAGAATATGGGCAACAAGGGAATTTGGATAAATAAGCAATCTCCATCCTTGTTGAGCCAACATTGCTAAATTAAAAGTCTCTAAATCTTTGTACCCCAATCCACCAAATTTTTTTGGTTGAAATAGTTTGTTCCAACTAAAGGAGTACTAGACACTCGATATTCACACGTCTTCCATGCAACCCATTTCAGTTACACATCCTATGTATCTCCGTCTCTTATCTCCTCATCCTATATTCAAAAGTTGTATTTAAATATAAAATAATCCTAGGCATCTATCTTTATCTGTAACCTACAGAATACTGTATATATAGACTTCAAGTCACATCGAATCAATTAAGTTCCATTCTCTCAATTTTATATTTACTCTATTATGGTATCAGAGCAATAAAGTGCTCTCACCAGCCAACCTCTATCATTTCATTATTTTTTTTTCTCCTGTCTCCTTCTTCACTTCTGCACTTACTCATCGTATGGCCCATTCGTCCACCATAAACTCTATTCCCTTCCACCCTGCTACTGCTCCCACAGAACTCATCACCATCAACGCCTCCAACCTGGTCATCAAGCTCACCAGTCACAACTATGTGGCTTGGGCGAAGCAGATGAAATCTATGCTTATTGGGTATGGGCTTGTCAGTTATATTACTGGCTCAACCCCGTGTCCTCCTCCCACCATCGACCATCATGGTGAGGAAGTTGAGAACCCACTCTGCACCTTTTGGATCCAACAGGATCATTTTCTGCTGCTAGCTTTCATGGCAACTTGTGACATTGATGCAAGGGCTGTTATCTCTCAAGCCTCCACATTTCAAGAAGCTTAGGACCAGCTTCGCCAAGCATTTGCCAACTGCTCCCGGTCTCGTATCATGATCCTCAAGGAACGGCTCTCTAGCCTCACTAAAGGCACCTCTACTGTTTCTGAGTATCTCAGGAATGTCAAGAGCATTTATGATGAGTTCACCATTATCGGCCACCCGCTTGATGACATCGACCTTGTTCTTCATTGCCTCAGTGGGCTTGGTTCTTCTTTCAAAGAGATCGCTGTTGCTCTCCGGGTGTGAGAAACACCCATCTCTTTCGATGAGCTCTTTGATGCCCTCACTGACTATGAGTCCCATCTCCAGAAGGAAGAAAAACCTCTTGATGCACCTCTCTCTGCTCATTATGCCCGGTGCACTCCTGCTTCGTCCTTCACTCGGCCACGCTGCCCTCATGCTACTTCTCCCAACACAGATACATCTTGCCGGTATCAATCTCCATTGCTGTGTCAATTCTGTAATCGCAAGGGGCACACTGCCAAGTACTGCTACAAGATAGCAAACAATCCTAACGTTGCTCCATCTGCTCATGCAGCCACCACCACCGGAGCCTCAAAACCTCACTGGTTACTTGACTCTGGCGCCACCCACTATATTACCAACGATTTCGGGAACCTTTCCGTGTTAACTGAATACGATGGTCCCGATACTCTCACTGTTGCCGATGGCAGCCAGCACCCTATTACTCACACTGGTTCCATTTCTCTACCTTCCTCCTTAAAATTATCTCATGTTCTTCATGTTCCTTCTCTTGACACTAACCTTATATCTGTGTCCCAACTGTGTCATCAGAATAATGTATCTATGGAATTTTTCCCTCACTGTTTTCAGGTCAAGGCTTTCACGATGGAGCAAATACTGGTGCAAGTGCCAAATGAGAACCACCTCTACAAACTTGCAGCTACAGTTACCAACCCGCTTGCTGCTGCTACAAAACTCACTCCATCTCCCCACTGCTGGCACTAACGCCTAGGCCACCTTGCCTCACCCATTCTCCATCGTGTCCTTCATCACCACATGTTCCCTATGTCTACTGCATCTTTCCCTTCCTATGTTAATTGCTTGGCTAATAAAATTCACAAACAACCCTTTACTCAGTCTAGTCTATCTAGTACAGGAGTCTTGAATATTGTATTTTCTAATGTTTGGGGACCTTGTCCCATTCAATCAATTGATGGCTATCATTATTATGTCATTTTTATAGATCATTTCTCTAAATATGTTTGGCTCTACCATATGAAACGCAAGTCCGATGTCTCTCTCATTTTTCAAACATTTCATGCCTTAGTCGAAAACACTTTTAACTGTAAACTCAAAACACTGTACACAGATAATGGCGGCAAATATATTGCTCTCCGCCCCTATCTTCGCTCCCATGGCAATTCACACCTTACTACCCCACCCCATACCCCTGAACACAATGGGCTTTCTGAAAGGAAGCATTGACACCTTGTCGAAACTGCACGCTGTCTTCTCCATCAAGCTTCTTTGCCACCCAAATTTTGGTCCTACGCTCTCTCCACTGCCGCTTACCTTATCAACTGCATGCCCACTCCTAGCCTTCATCATAACACCATTTTCCTCCTTTTTCATTATCACCCTAACTATCTCAAACTTCGCACCTTCGGTTGTCTCTGCTTTCCATGGCTTAAACCATACACGTCCCACAAGCTTCAACCTCGGTCTACCTCTTGCATTTTCCTCGGTTATTCACCTACCTAAAGTGCTTTCATTTGCTTTGACTACAAGAGTCATAAAACTTATCTCTCTCGGCACGTTAACTTTGTTGAAAATCAGTTTCCCTATTCAAATTTACAACAGTCCCATTCAGAACAAACTCTTACCTCTATCCCTTATGTTTTGGCCCCACATGACCTTATCTCCTTTGACCCAACCTCTTTATATCAACCATCACAGTCCCTTCCCATCCCAAACTCTTCCTCAAGCCCTAGTCACAATCCGCTCCGGACCCCCTCTCCTCCATCTTGCACCACCTCTGTGCCCCTACAACCTTCCCTTCCTCTCTCTTCATCCCACAAGGATACATCACTGCCTGCAGCTCCCTCTCCAGCCACAATAACAGCTCCTGGCCCCACTCCAGTATTGCCTCCGAGTTCTCTCTGTCCGAACCCAGGTAACTTTTCTCTCTCTCACCTTTCTTCCTCTTTACTTGGCACTCACCCCATGCGAACTAGAGCGGAAAATAACATCTTTAAGCCTAAACGTGCCTATACAGTCACCAAATACCCCATTCCTCCTCCTCTTGAGCCCTCTTGTGTCACTCAAGCTCTAAAGTCTCCCCATTGGAGACAAGCCATGTCAGAAGAATTTACTGCCCTTATGACCAATGGCACTTGGGACCTTGTTCCTTCTCAACCTCATTTTAATGTCATCGGTAATAAGTGGGTTTTTCGGGTCAAACGTCATCCAGATGGCTCTATATCCCGGTATAAGGCTCGACTTGTAGCCAAAGGTTTTCACCAAAGGCCTAGAGTTGATTATTTTTATACGTTTAGCCCTGTCATTAAACCTCAAACTATCAAAATTGTTCTTACTGTTGCACTGTCTAATGGCTGGCCCATGCGCCAACTCAATGTAAACAATGCTTTTCTGCAGGGAAATTTATCTGAGGAAGTTTATATGTCTCAGCCCCTTGGCTTTGTGCATCAACAGTATCCCACTCACGTTTGTAAACTCAAGAAAGCTCTCTATGGCTTAAAACAAGCACCTCGTGCTTGGTATCATGCTCTTCGTCAATTTTTACTTTCATATGGCTTTTCAACACAACTCTCTCTTTGTTTACAAGCATGAGTCAGTGCTAGCTTACTTCCTTGTGTATGTTGATAATCTCTTATTAATAGGGAATAATGCCAGGTTCCTGCACAAGTTCTTTACTGCCATCTCTCATGCTTTTTCACTCAAGGACCTTGGCTCTCTCAATTACTTCCTCAGTATTGAGCTTATGCCAACTCCACGAGGGCTGTTTCTCAGCCAACATAAATACATCAGGGATATCTTGGAAAAATCTAGCATGCATGGCGCCAAACCAGTGTGCGCACTCATGGCTCCATCCTTCAAATTTTCCAGTGCATCTTCCTCCACTGATGTCACCACCTTTCGCAAGCTAGTTGGCTCTCTGCAGTATCTCTCTCTCACACGGCCTAATCTTGCCTTCACTGTCAACAAGCTTGCTCAGTTTTGCAGGCCCCCACCGAAGATCACAAGCAAGCCCTCAAACGTGTCCTTCACTACCTCAAGTCCACCATCAACTTTGGCATTCATCTTCACCGAGGTCAGCCTCTTTCTCTCGTTGCCTACTGTGATGCAGACTGGGCCGGTGACTATGCTGATCGTTGATCCACAGGGGCTTATATCGCCTACCTTGGCAGCAATCCCATTTCATGGTGCTCTAAAAAGCAACGCACCGTTGGCCGCTCTTCAACTGAGGCAGAGTACCGGACCATTGCCTCCACAACAGCTGAACTTCTCTGGTTATAAAATATTCTCACTGAACTTGGCCTCAAGCTCCCTTCCTCACCAATCATTCACTCAGATAATATTGGAGCTACCTACCTTTGTGCCAATCTCGTCTTTCACTCCAGAATGAAGCACATTTCAATAGATTATCACTTTGTCCGGGAACTTGTTGCTGCCAAAGCTTTGCGTGTCTTTCACATTCCTTCACAACATCAGCTAGCTGACCTGCTTGCCAAACCTCTAGCTGGTCCTCGCTTTTAGGCATTAAGGAACAAGATTGGTGTTGTTGATCCCACCACCATCTTGAGGGGGCGTAAAGGAGTACTAGACACTTGATATTCACACGTCTTCCATGCAACCTATTTCAGTTACACGTCCTATGTATCTCCGTCTCTTATCTCCTCATCCTATATTCAAAAGTTGTATTTAAATATAAAATAATCCTAGGCATCTATCTTTATCTGTAACCTATTGTATTTAAATATAGAATAATTCTAGGCATCTATCTTTATCTGTAACCTACAGAATACCGTATATATAGACTTCAAGTCACATCAAATCAATCAAGTTCCATTCTCTGAATTTTATTTTTACTCTATTACCAACTAAGCTAGTGGATTTTTGAATCATCTAGAAAGTTCCCCCACCAAAATCTAGCCTTCCTCGAATTTAACTATGTGCATAAAGAGCTAGACAACTTAAAACAACTCATGGTGTAAGTACGGATAGCATGCGCTACTGCTTTAATTAAGACTTCTTTGCCCTTCGATAATAATTTCTCCTTCCGGCCCTTCAATCTTTTCCACACCCTCTNAAGTTCCCCCACCAAAATCTAGCCTTCCTCGAATTTAACTATGTGCATAAAGAGCTAGACAACTTAAAACAACTCATGGTGTAAGTACGGATGGCATGCGCTACTGCTTTAATTAAGACTTCTTTGCCCGCCTTCGATAATAATTTCTCCTTCCGGCCCTTCAATCTTTTCCACACCCTCTCCTTTAAAGAAAGGAAATTGTAGTTTTTATTTTTACCCATAGTAAGAAGACCCAAATATTTTTCATTGAAAGCTACGTTCAAAATGCCCAATAACTGCATAGTAGTGTCCCTGTCTCCCTGACTATAGTTAGGACTGAAAAAAATAGCAGACTTATCCAGATTCACCTGTTGGCTAGATTTGTCTTCATACACCTACAAGATATGCTTAATTTGATTTGCTTCATCCAAATTTGCTTTGGTAAAAATGAGACTATCATCTGCAAAAAAATATATGAAAAACCGGAAGGGCTAAAGCACATGCTCTTGCTGTTCTAATTAAATTAATATTAGCAGCATTATTCAACAGAGCAGTTAATGTTAGACATTCATGTTTTATATCTCATATACAAAACTGGTTCATAAACATATGCTTCACATGTTAAGCAATAATTGTCAGGGGAAGAAATATTTACCTCTTGCCATTGCTTCTTTTGCTCTTTTGAGTTTCTCACGTTCTTTAAGAACAAGACAAAATGCTTCTAGCCTATGCTTTGTTTTTGTATGTTCTGAATGATGGTGAATCAAAACTGTGTGTATGCTAGGCTAGGGACCCTGTCCTATTTATAGTGGACTGTAGTAGCTTCCACCATTAGGATAACTACAAAATCTGTAACCAACTTATTTAAATTCCAAAATGAGATAGAAATAATTATCCCATATGTTCATTATTTGATAAAGACTATTTCTGATAGTGGGCCACTATTAGTTATTTACACAAAACGTGGCTAACATTCTTTAAACGTGGTTAACATTCTCCCATTTGACCCACTTGACTTTATCAAATAATTCCCTTGTGACAAACTTTAGTTTGGCCAAATTTCCTTAATGTCACTTTGTTGGTTATAAAATGCTTAATTAAAACTCTCAATACATGAATCACGGCGGTCATGCTTATAAACAAAACACTTCCTTCCATGTATCACGATGTATGATTATTCTAAATAAGCATTAAACTTTATGAATCGCTCATTACGAGATCATTCTGGGTCCAACTTTATTGATCAAAACAGGTTAAGCTTTAGTCATAAAATAAAACTTAAATGTGCATATAACTTTATGTTTTTACACAATGACTAAATGTCAAAGAAAAAATACAAGACATGATAACAATTAATTTGAGCTAACAAGCCCCATATTATCTACATGATCCTTAAATCCTTTAATCGACATGCCTTTAGTTAAAGGATCAATAATCATCAACTTGGTGCTTATATGCTCAATGTCAACAATCTTGTCCTTGACCTTGTCTTTGATCATCAGATACTTTACATCAATGTGTTTGGTTCGACCTCCAATCTTGCTATTCTTCGCAAAGAATACAGCAACTGAATTATCACAATGAATCTTTAGTGGCCTTTCAATGGAACCAACAATCTTTAGACCAAATATGAAGTTCTTTAGCCATACTGCTTGTGATGTCGCTTCATAACATGCAACAAACTCTACTTTCATCGTGGATGGTGCAACAAGACTCTACATTTTACTTCCCTAGGATACAGCTCCTCCAGCTAGTAGAAAAATATATCCTGAAGTGGACTTTAAAGAGTCCATACAACCTCTATGATCGGTATCTGAATATCCGATCACTTCCAAATGATCATAATGTTTGTACATTAACCTGTAGTCCTTGGTTCCTTGTAGATATCTCATAAACCTTTTAGTAGCTTTCCAATGCTCCTTGTCAGGGTTACTTTGATATCTTCCCAACATCCTTACTGCAAAGGCAATGTTAGGTCTGGTGTAGACTTGTGCATACAGGTCTGGTGAAGCATATGGGATCTTTTCCATCTGATCCTTTTCCAATGTGTTATGGGGACACTGACGTAGAATGAATTTTTCCCCTTTGACTATGGGTGCAGCTATGGATGAACAATCTTTCATCCTAAATCTTTCCAGAACTTTTTCAATGTAGGCTTTCTGTGATAGTCCTAATGTCCTTAAGGATCTATCTCTGTGAATCTCTATGCCAATGACATAAGAGGCTTCACCCATATCCTTCATATAAAAGTTTTGAGAAAGAAATAGCTTAGTTTCTTGTAAAAGCCCTAAGTCACTGCTTGTNCTAGTGAAGCATATGGGATCTTTTCCATCTGATCCTTTTCCAATGTGTTATGGGGACACTAACGTAGAATGAATTTTTCCCCTTTGACTATGGGTGCAGCTATGGATGAACAATCTTTCATCCTAAATCTTTCCAGAACTTTTTCAATGTAGGCTTTCTGTGATAGTCCTAATGTCCTTAAGGATCTATCTCTATGAATCTCTATGCCAATGACATAAGAGGCTTCACCCATATCCTTCATATAAAAGTTTTGAGAAAGAAATAGCTTAGTTTCTTGTAAAAGTCCTAAGTCACTACTTGTAAGTAAAATTCATCTACATATAGGACTAAGCATATGAATTTGCTTCTACTAATCTTAAGGTATATACACTGATCAACGATGTTCTCTATAAAACCATAAGAGAGAACAACATTGTGAACTTTAGTATACCATTGGCGGGATGCTTGCTTTAGCCCATATATGGATTTCCTTAACTTGTAAACCAAGTGACTACCCTTCTGACTTTCAAATCCTTCGGATTGACGCATGTATACTTCTTCCTCAAGTTCTTTATTGAGGAATTCCGTTTTCACATCCATTTGATGTAGTTCCAAATCAAAATGGGCAACTAAGTCCATGACTATTCTAAATGAAACCTTCTTTGATACTGGAAAGAAGGTTTCATGATAATCAATGCCTTCCTTTTGAGTGAATCCTTTAGCTAAAATTCTTGCCTTGTGTCTCTTAATGTTACCAGAAGGATCCCTTTTGGTCTTATAGACCCATTTATATCCTACTATAGATGCCATTTCCGATAATTCAACAAGGTCCCAAACTTGGTTTCTAGTCATAGATTCCATTTCTTCTTTCATGGCATTATACAATTTTGTGGAATCTATATCACTCATTGCTTGTGAAAACATATTTGGATCATCTTTAGATCCAACATCATAGTCAACTTCTTGGAGGTATGTAACATAATCACTAGGAATTGTTGGTTTCCTAATTCTTGAAGATCTCCTTGGAACGGTTGTATCTTGATCAATTGGTTCTGCTACTACTTGTTCAATAAGTTCCATATTAGTGGGTTCCACATGTGAGAAATCCTCATTTGGTGGCAATTGATGTTGTTCAATGTCAGCTTGAGAAGGAAGAACTTGAGTGGGAAGCACATTAGTTATACATGGAGGTATAACTGGTAATTTCCTTGTTTTCTCAAATACCACATTTTGAGTGTTCCCACTCCCACTATCTTGATGATCCTTAAGAAATTTAACATTTCTAGCCTTAACTATTCTAGGAGTGTGTGAAGGACAGTAAAACCTATATCCTTTGGAGTTAACTGTATAACCAATGAAATAACCACTTGTTGTTCTTGGGTCCAGTTTTCCCAAATTAGGGTTTTATACCCTTACTTCAACTGGACAACCCCATATGTATAAATGTCTTAAATTGGGCTTCCATCTGTTCCAAATTTCAAAAGGTGTTTTTGGAACAACCTTTGATGAAACTCTATTTAAGACATACAACGGTTTTCAAGGCTTCACTCCATAAGGATATGGCTAGACTTGAATTTCTAACCATGCTTCTCACAATGTCCATTAAGGTACGATTCCTTCTTTCTGCTACACCATTCTATTGAGGTGTGCTAGCCATTGAGTATTAAGTAATAATGCCCTCCTCTTGAAGGAATTTAGTAAATGGTCATGGTGCTTGTCCTTTTTCTGTGTATCTGCCATAATATTCTCCACCCCTCTCTAATCTTATGATCTTGATTTTCTTTTCCTTTTGTTTCTTTACCTCTGTTTTGAAAACTTTAAAGGCATTAAGTGCCTCAGATTTATCAAACAAAATATAGAGATACATATATCTTGAATGGTCATCAATGAATGAGATGAAGTATCTTTGACCATTCAAACACGGGGTAGGAAAAGGCCCATAGATATCTGTATGTATGATCTCAAGAAGCTCTTTACTCCTATTGGTACCTTTAGAGGACTTGTTAGTCTGCTTTCCCTTTATGCAGTCTACACAAGTACCAAGGTTTTTTAGGATCCCTTCTTTTACTAACCGTTTGATCCTTTCGATTGAGATTTATCCTAATCTTCTGTGCCATAGTAAGGAGGAATTCTCATTTGTCTTGGTCCGCTTAACACCAATATTGGTATTATCTAGGATTAATAAACTTGCCTCAAATGTAGGGTTTAAATTGATCTTGAATAAGTTATCAACCATACTTCCAGAACCAACAATTTTATTATCTTTAAAAATATCCAACATAATACAATGAAAATTAAAACAATATCCATGAATTGTAAGTCTGGAAATTGAAATCAAATTCCTAGAAAAAAAAGGTACATAAAAAGTGTTCTCAAGATCTAAATAAAATCCGGTCTTCAAGGCAAGTCTATAGGTCCCTACAGCTTCCACTTGTGAGCACATGCGATTTCCTGAACAGATGCCTTGTTGTTCACTTCCCACTAGTTTCCTTAGTGGTTCCAAAGTCAATCCACCAAGTGTTGCTAGGTGCTTCTATAAAGCAAGATTCATAACATGTAAAGGTAGAATTACCTTTCTTGGCGAGTCATTTCTTGTACTTAGTATCTCTTCATGTGCCCAAGCCTTTTGCAGAAATGACACCCTTTATGTTGTCACTTTGTTTCTGCACTAAAAGGCGTTTGCCTTTTCCGAAGACACTCTTACCCTTCTTGGCATTTCCCTTATCATGACCCACCAGGTAAACACTTTCAAGTGTCTCATGCTTCAATCTCTCCTCCTCTTGAACACACATGGTCAAAAGTTCATTAATTGACCTTTATCCTTATGTGTGTTATCAGAGATTTTGAAAGGTCCATATTCAGCAGGAAGAGAATTGAGAATGAAATGCACAAGGAATGACTCAGATATCTCAACCTTATGGGACGATAGCTTTGAAGCAATATCCTTCATTTCCATAATGTGCTCACGCACACTCCTACTTTTGTCATGCTTCATTCCCGAAAGCTTATTCATTAGTGTGCTGACCAATGCCTTATCAAAACTCACAAATTGCTCTTCAAGGGCCTTCATATAAGCAATAGATGTATCACATTAAAGGATAGAACCCCTAATGGTCTTGCTTATATGAGACTTGATGAGCATCAAACTTAAGCGATTAGATCGCTCCCACTGTTCATAGTGAGCTCTTTAGGCTTGGGTAATTTCTTCTGTGGGAGGAGGGGGTACCTCATTCACACGGAATGCCAAGTCTAAATCCCAGCACCCAAGAGTCAAATAGATTTGGTCTTTCTAGTCATAATAATTTTCACCAGTCAACATTGGAACATTAGGATTACTATTCATATAAGCACTAGTAGGAAAATCTGCACATACCAAGGACACATATTAATATTATGAAGCTTAAAATTCACAATTACTTTACATATAAATTCTAACCTTCCTATGGGTAGAGGTCACAATACATGCATATAATTTATATTCTTTATTCAATAAGACTAGTAGATATTTCATTAGATTATCTACTATCTTATTTAGATTATTAAAACAATCACTCCCCTGTAGAGCCAAGTAATTATTTTAATATTCAACCTTTAGTAATTTAGTATTTATGTCACATATCATAATCTTAAAGATGCTTTGGCTACTCTTTATGATTATGATTTAACTTTTATGTGATATTGTGCTAATCGAATATTTTATGTGTTTAAATCTTTATGTGATCAATATCACGAACTATAACCCTAAAGATGCTTTGGCTACTCTTTAGGATTGTAATTTAACCTTATGTGATATTGTCCACAACTTTAGTGTCTATAACCCACATAATAGTCCTATCATGTTTTTAGCCCAATAAGACCTTTGCTTTATAAACCCTAAGTCATCTTTATGTTGATTATTCCAAAAGTCAAATTATCTTGGTTTTTCATGCTAATCTTTTAAATAGGCAATTATAGAGGTTAGAAAATATTTCAACATCCTATACTTATTAACACGGAGAGTACTTTATGTATGATGTTGGTAACAATGAAAAGAACATTCAGTAAAATATTAAGCCAAAAATCCAAGAGTACAATATATTTTCTATTTTTTAAAGTTTCAAAACTTTGAGGAAAAACAGTTCTACATATCCAAAAATTCCAAAACTTTTATAGAAAATAGTATTGGGCGAGTGAGGAAGATCTGCAAACTTTGGTGAAAAATCTCCAAGGGGTTGAGTTTCACGCGCTCACACTCTCCAGGTCCGCGAGTGGGCTTTGTCTAGATGGGCGAAACTTCATCTTCCTCACCCGTTTCTCTGTAAAAACGGGTCACGCGACCCGGTTTGGACCCAGTACTGTACCCATATGGTTTTCAACCATTTCTAGCCCATTTTAAGTGTTCTTTACACCATTTTTCTTAGTTTTTATTCCTATGATAAACCCCAGTATAAATTTCGATAATTACTTTATGAAAATAATTATATATCAAGTTGGGGTTTTATGAGAAAACACCATTGATGGTTTCGGTTTTGCTTCTCATATTCGGCCATAAATGTTAAAACAAGTTCATGCATTTTAAACTAGTTTATCAACCGAAACAGAGAGGCATAATAAAATTGAAATAACAATTAACTAAGTTGAAGCATCAATCAATAAAACTGGAAGCAGGCAAGGCAGAGTAGGAAACATAACCTAGCTCTGATACCAAATGTTAGACATTCACATTTTATGTCTCATATACAAAGCTGGTTCATAAACGTATGCTTCACATGTTAAGCAATAATTGTTAGCAGAAGAAATATTTACCTCTTGCCATTGCTTCTTTTGCTCTTATGAGTTTCTCACATTCTTTAAGAACAGGACAGAATGCTTCTAGCCTATACTTTGTTTCTGTATGTTCTGAATGATGGTGAATTAGAACTGTGTGAATGCTAGGTTAGGGATCTTGTCCTATTTATAGTGGACTGTAGTAGCTTCCACCATCAGGATAACTACAAAATTTGTAACCAACTTATTTAAATTCTAAAATGAGATAGGAATAATTATCCCACATGTTCATTATCTGATAAAGACTATTTCTGATAGTGGGCCACTATTAGGTAGTTACACAAAATGTAGCTAACATTCTTTAAACGTGGTTAACAGTTAAATCTTCAGCACAAATAAGAGAAAGATAAGGGGACAAAGGATCTCCTTGTCTAAACCCCCGTTTGATGCATGTGGGCAGCCTACTGTGAGCCCACTTGAAGATTCAAACGAGCCAAACAAGAATTCAGCCCAATTCAGTTTATTGGTCCAAGTAGTTAAAGCTCAGAAGCTTTCACATGACCAGCCCACTAGTTGGGTCAATCATTCAACCGGCTATTTAGTTAGCTAATTACAAGGAATACGGTCATGTCTATTTTCAAAATGTATTTCTTTTGGAATTTGTAAGCATTAAAGCTAATTAGTATTAGTTATTAGTGCATTTTATTGGAAGTTGTAAGTTGCATTTAATAGCCTATTTTCCTATTCTTTGAGGGTTGTTCTAAGATTATATATTACAATTTTCGGATTAATGAAATAGAGTTTTCAGATTTTCAAAAGTAAAGACCTGTGTGGTTGTTTCTTTCTAAGTTATGTATCTATTGGTGGATTCCTTGAGTGGTGAGCTTGTTTTGAACTCTTATCTTTAAAGTGGTGACTTCTTATCCTTAAAGTGACGAGTTATAACGTTATCTTACTATTTTATACCCTAAAACAGTATACCGTTCAGCAACAAAACCCCCATATTGCAAGCCATTTAGAGTAATAGAGTAGGATACCAAGGATACACATGTCACGATCTTACTAATCCAGTTGTCATTAAAGCCCAATCTCTGCATCATAACCTCCAAAAAGTTCCATTCTACCTGGTCATAAGCTTTGCTCATATCTAGCTTCATAGCCATAAAACCATCTCGCCCTGTGCACTTTAATTTAAGAGCATGAACGAGCTCGTAAGAAATCAACACATTGTCTGTAATTTGGCAGTTTGGGACAAAAACGCTTTGGTTCTTTGAAATCACCAAGGGCAAAATAGGTTTAAGCCGTTAGCTAGAACCTATAAGACAATCTTGTATAGAACATTACAGAGGCTAATAGGACAGAATTGAGCCATTGTTTCAGCATTTAGAACTTTCGGGATCAAAACTACATGGGTAAAATTTATATCATCACAAAAAACCCTACCATTAAGAAAACCCAGCGCTGCCTTTGTCACTTCATCCCCCAAAACATGCCAATATTGCTGGAAAAATAGTGTTGGGTATCCATATGGACTTGGAGCTTTTAAAGGCCCCATTTAGAAAATAGCTTCTTTAACTTCCTGGGCGGTAAAAGGAGTAGTCAAGGAATTGTTCATAGAATATGTAACTCATGGTTCAACACAATTTGTGACAGCATCAAAATTTGAAGGAAGTGAAGAAGTAAATAATTTCTGAAAATAGTCAACAGCCACTTCTCTCATGTGTAGGAGCAACAGCCCATGAACAAGCCACGTCACACAGCATTACACCCAGCTGCGTCAAACAGCAGAAACAAACTTCTGATATATCCATGCAGTGATAAGCAACTCGGGGCACATGTGACTCAACTGGACTGAGTCAACTCGGGGCACATGTTCCAGTACTCTAACTTATCATCCTACCTCATCAATATCTATTGTTATCATTAGCTTCAGTTCGTGCCATATTAGGAACATCTCCACCCCTCTTCGGTTCCCTACTTTCCTTCGGAGCTTCAACTTTCCATGCACCCATAGTTGTTTCCTTCACTTGGTTCTTTAGTTCATCCTCCAAAGCCTTGCAACAATTTTTGTCATCATGCCCCAACATACCACAGTAATAGCAAAACTGTGGTAGTTTCTCATATTTAAAGGTCACCCAAAAGGTACCACCTTCTCTTCTTCTCATACGCACACTCCTGAGTAAAGGTTTCCCCACCTCAAAAATAATCTTTGCATTCATCATAGTCTGCCCGTACCCCATCATCTTGTACAGACCACCTCCTCCATGTTGCCCATCCGCGCCCCAATTTTATTCCCCACACCAACGTTGATGTACTAGCTCGGTATTCCCCAAAATTGCACCCATATTGGGATATTTGTGAAAAGCATTTGGCCTGGGTCTATTCCTTCCTCCCAGCGCATAAGGCTAAGATAGCTATTCTTGTAAAGCCATGGCGAGTTGCGCAATATTTTGAGTAGTTCAACTTCATCATCAAAATAGAATTAATACAGCTTATTGCCTAACTCCACCACTCTAAAGCCCTTAGGATTTCCCCAAATTTGATTTAATACAGACTGCATGATCCCTGTGTTGATGGTCTTCTCAGTAATCACTTTCCCTATAAGGCTCCTTTTACATTCATCAAGACTATCTGCGATTTCATCCTCTTCCAGAACTATAACTTCCTCATCCCCTTCCTCCCGCAGATTGTTGGTAGCCATCTGCAAAAATTCCAGACGCACAAAAATAACTCCAGACGTACTCGATAGCTTCCTTGGATTTCACAGGAGATCAGAAAGAAGAGAAAATGGATCACATAGCACTCCTTCAAAGAAAGGACATGCCTTGACAGTGGCTCCACACTACGGCAAAAGCCTATGAGAGAGACGACGGCTCCACACTAGGTAGACCCTAGGAGAGAAAAGTCAAAGGGGGTCAGTCATTCCCATTCTTTAGGTACCATGAATTTTAGATTTTGATGCATTGTCGTATGTGTTTTGTTAAGTAGTATTATGTTAGAATTTCTTAAAATTAAATTTAAATGTTAGAATTTCTTAAAATTAAACTTATACCAAAAGAATATTAAATATGTTTCTTAAAACAAAAAATTATTTCCACAAAATTTTAATATGTTTGCAATATGTACATTTCCATTTTCTAAATGACTGAAACTATAGGTCCAAATGAAATCTACTACCTTTTGTCATTCTTCTTGATATTGAAAAACAAATTTAAGGGTATTAGTTTTCACTCAAGTTAATTAAGAAGAAGAAGAAGATGGAGAAGGAGGCAAGCGAGATTTTTTTTTTTTTTAAAGAAAATAGAAGAAAATGTACTAACTCGTTTCACATTTCTGTATTTAACTAATTCAAAAGAAAATTTCCTATTTAACTAACTTGTTTTAAATGGCTCGTTAATAGTTGTTTTCAATAGTTAGTACATTTTGTTTCTTTAATTATTTTTTCCTTCAACCAAAACATAAATATCCTCAACCCTAATTTGTCAATTAAGGTTAATGTGATTTGAGATTATTTTAGTAGTCAAATGTAACTATTTATGTGAAGAGATTAATTTATGAGTGAGTTCGGATTACTTTAGTAATCATACATAGCTATTTGTGTTATGAGATTAATTCACGGATGAGTTGAGATTAATTTAACAGTCATAAGTTGTTTGATGTTCTTGAGTAATCAATTGAGCTTACTTTAGAACTCACACGTGCTCTTGCAGATCAATTAATTAAAGTAATGTTACACAAAAATCACACGCAAGTGTATGTATCAGGAACAAGAAATATAATGATGAATAGAGTATCATCCCACGAGGATTATGGCTACTAAGTACCAAAATTGAGTCTATCCCAATTTTATCTAGATAATGGAAATTGTATATCAAGCAATAATTTAAAGAAAAAAACACTTAAACAAATAGAGGTTTAGATGCGAAAGATCTAGGGTTTCCAATTTCACCATAACTAATCCAATTTTTTTCCTTAAATCCTTAATCTAGATTTATCTTTTTAATTGCTAGACGAGATTCCCTAACTTATTCATTAGCATCTCCCAATATCAAATGAAAATATTCCTAAGTTATGAACCCACCATATTCTTATGTGAATTACGAATAACTGGAAAATTTAATTAATTCTATTGATCTCTTGAATTAATTACACAGATCATGAAAGTATATCCCTATCTTACATGTAACCTAAGGTATCTAACCCAATGAAATAGATAGAAAAATCTCCTTTCAGTGTCATTGTGATTAACCTAACAACTTATTGGTGATCAAGCAATAAGAAGTATTAAGAACAGAGATAAATAATCAAGTAAAAAAGATAAATCATAGATTAATTTTACAACTGTTCATAGTTAGGCTACATCATAGCCCTAGAAAGAAAATTAGTTCATGACGAAAGATAAAAACATGCTAACACAAATTCTAAACATTATTCAACAAGAGAAAAAAAAAACTTGTGATGATGAAGAACCGTCATTGAATCTCCAACTCCAAGCCTTCAATCTCTTCTCCTTGCTCTCTCAATATTTGGAACATGTTGGAACCCTAAACTAGTTCTAAAATAACCTATTTATAGCTCCTAGAAAGTTTAATTACAATAGGAAACAAAATAGGTTCAAAGTCCTACTGAAACTAGGAGAAGTGGCAAAGAAATCGTGCTACAGTACTCAGGGCGCTGCTGCCCTGTCTTCTCTGACCCAATTTGTCTTGGCTGCTACAGTGTATTGCTGCAGCCCTCTACTTTCTGTCTTCTATGCAAAAATTATCATTTTTCATGCTTTTTATCCTTAAAACACGATCAAACAACTTCTAAGCATCTTGGACTTCATTCCTTGGAAAGTAAACACAAAAACACAAGAATCAAACCGAAAAACACTCACATCCAATTTGTAGATATAAAATCTACTCATCAAATACTCCCAAACTTAATATTTTGCTAGTACTCGAGCAAAACAAAACAAAACAAAAAGTAAGAACTAAGACGCATGAGTGATAATATAATTCTACTAACCCAATAGGCCTCAAAGATAACACATTATCATAATTCAAGAAAAATTTATCATATCACGAAAGTGTATAAATCAATTAAAATGCAAGTTCTACCTCACTAATAAACTCCTTGAGTGTGTGTGTAACCCTGGACAAATGACCTTTTGTATTACAAATAAATTGATACATACTCACCCATGCAATTAGACCCCTAAATAAAGAACATGAGGAACTCCATAGGCAAACTTTTCATGCCACTCTCCACTAATGTAGGCTAGTCACAACACCAAAGATCAAAAGGACTTTTCAAGCTTATAATGAATGGCTAAAGTTAAAATGAGGTAAAGGATAATCAATGAGGCTCAACTTACCTATGACACATTACCAATATAGGATTTTAGAGCACTTTCACACTAGTTTTCACCCAAACTTAATCACAAACTCTTCTTTGTCATCATTCTTGATTCTTGATTCTTTTTTCTCTTTTCTCACTTGTTTGTGCTTCTCTTTACTTTTTTTTTTTTTTTTTTTTTTTTTTTTTTTT
>QAOA01008202.1:64544-74583 GCA_003255065.1 Cercis canadensis | reverse complement strand
TGGATTCGATTTAACAGCAAGAAAATTAAACAGATGACCCAGGGTATCCGGGCTCGACCCAACCAAGGTGGATTCGATTTAACAACATGAAAATTAATAATGACCCAGGGTATTCGGGCTCGACCTAGCCAAAATGGATTCGATTTAAACAATAGGAAAAATTAATAATAACCCAGGGTATCTGGGCTCGACCCAGCCAAACTGGATTCGATTTAACAGCAAGAAAATTAAACAGATGACCCAGGGTATCCGGGCTCGACCCAACCAAGGTGGATTCGATTTAACAACATGAAAAAATTAATAATGACCCAGGGTATCCGGGCTCGACCCAGCCAAACTGGATTCGATTTAACAACATGAAAATTAATAATGACCTAGGGTATCCGGGCTCGACCCAACCAAACTGGATTCGATTTAACAACATGAAAATTAATAATGACCCAGGGTATCCAGGCTCGACCCAGCCAAACTGGATTCGATTTAAACAATAGGAAAAATTAATAATAACCCAGGGTATCTGGGCTCGACCCAGCCAAACTGGATTCAATTTAACAGCAAGAAAATTAAACAGATGACCCAGGGTATCTGGGCTCGACCCAACCAAGCTGGATTCGATTTAACAACAGGAAAAAAATAATAATAATGACCCAGGGTATCCGGGCTCGACCCAACCAAATTGGATTCGATTTAACAACAGGAAAAATAATAATGACCCAGGGTATCCAGGCTCGACCCAGCCAAACTGGATTCGATTTAACAACAAGAAAAATTAAACAAATGACCCAGGGTATCCGGGCTCGACCTAACCAAGCTGGATTCGATTTAACAGCAGGAAAAATAAGTAGTGACCTAGACAAGCTAGGCTCGATCCAAACAGAATGGATTCGATTTAACAACATGAAATTAAACAACGAGAAAGATAAATGAGCGATAGAAATAATACGCAATGCATGCTCCATGTATGTCAATTTACATGTTAAATTTGAAAAACATTTTGGTATTCAGAAAATTTTCTTTTTACTTCTTTGACCTCGGAAGACTGGTTCAAACAATGTCAAGGATGAACAAATCGTTGGTAAAAAGATGAAGCCTACTCCCAAATCCATGTTTTTCCCTTATGAGACAAAGTGATAACCAATAGTATTACTCTTGAGATAACTCATCTTCTGCAAGGTCAGTCTTTTGCTCAACTGATATATGCTTAGGAATTCGATGTGTTCCCTACAAGCTCTTGAATTTCACATACTTAATTCTTGATACGCTTAGCATATTTCACATTTCAGTATATAATCATCATAGGAAAGCATATTCAATTAGCAAAATGGGTTACAATCGGGTGAAAATAATCATAGACTAAATGGGAAAAGATTAAACATTCATATGGAAAAAGGCACAATAACGACATTGTGAAATCAACGACGAAAGAAGGTAGGATAAGATTTCCAGCTCTTCTGGTGATAACTTTTAAGATGAATAATGACAGCTGCCCCAGTATATGATTCTGAAAAACCCCTATAATTGGCTCTTCTAAATATCATTTGACCTCTTTTGCATACTTGACCATTTCTTTAAATTCCTCATTCCTGTGAAAACTTCCACCATATTTAATGTCTGTGCTACTCCCTTTGACCTTGACTTTTGGTTCTATCTTTCTTTCAAATTTTTCACTTACCAAGTCACTTTATGTCATTTTTTAGCTCTAATTTTTGCCTCGGTTGCCTTTTCAGGTTTTCAACCAAACAAGCCCTTTCCCTTTTTTTGGAACCCTAACTTTTGCCTAGGTGACCTTTTCAGGTTTTCAACCTAGTAGGTTAATTATTCTTTTTTTGGAAGGAAAGAAAAATGGCACAAAGTAACTTTTCATTGATTGAACGAAAGAAAATACAAGCATGCCCTTTTATGCATAGTACTTTTTTACTACATCTGAATTTACAGGACGTGGTAATTCCTCTCCAGCCATCTTAGCAAGGATCAATGCTCCCCCAGAGAAAGCTCGTTTTACCACATAAGGTCCTTCATAGTTTGGAGTCCATTTCCCACGATGATCCTTTTCAATTGGTAAGATCTTTTTCAATACCAAATCTCCTTCTTGAAATTGACGTGGTCGCACTTTCTTGGCGTGAGCCCTCATCATCCTCCTTTGATAGAGTTGGCCATGACATAGCGCAACTAGTCTTTTTCCTTCAATAAGGTTTAATTGATCATATCGTGCCCGTGTCCACTCGGCTTCTTCTAATTCTGCCTCCATAATCACTCTTAATGAGGGTATTTCTACCTCAATTGGAAGCACAGCTTCCATCCCGTAAACTAGTGAAAAAGGAGTTGCCCCTGTAGAAGTGCGGACTGACGTGCGATAGCCATGAAGAGCAAAAGGAAGCATATCATGCCAATCCTTGTATGATACGGTCATCTTTCCGACGATTTTCTTGATGTTTTTGTTGGCTGCCTCAACCGCTCCGTTCATTTTCGGGCGATATGGGGATGAGTTATGATGTCTTATCTTAAATCTTTCACATAGTTCCGTCATCAACTTGCTGTTCAAATTCATCGCATTATCCGTAATGATCCTCTCAGGAATACCGTAGCGACAAATTAATTCCTTCTTGATGAATTTTAGCACCACTCCTTTTGTTACATGAGCATAAGAAGCAGCTTCAACCCATTTTGTGAAGTAATCAATTGCAACCAGGATGAAGCGATGCCCATTCGAGGCTTTTGGTTCGATTGGGCCTATAACATCCATGCCCCACATTGAGAATGGCCATGGTGCCGATAAGACATTTAGAGGTATAAGTGGTGTATGGATCTTATCAGCATATATTTGACATTTGTGGCATTTTCTCACATGATTAATGCAATCAGATTCCATTGTCAACCAATAATACCCTGCCCTTAATATCTTTCTTGCCATGGCATGCCCATTTGCATGTGTTCCACAAATACCCTCATGCACATCTTCAATTATCCTCTTTGCCTCTGGTATATCAACACATCTCAGAAGCACTGTATCATAATTTCTTTTGTATAACACATCCTCATTTAGGAAGAAACCCATTGCTAACCTCCTTATGGTTCTTTTGTCATTTTCTGAAGCACTAGGTGGGTATTCCCTGCTTTTAATGAAAGATTTAATATCTTGATACCATGGTTTCCCGTCAGGCTCTTCTTCCATCGTTAAGCAGTATGCTGGGCAATCTTGCCTAGTCATCTTTATAAGCGGCATCTCTTTATCATTATCGATCTTGAACATTGAGGATAGGGTTGCCAGCGCATCGGCCAACTGATTATCTTCTCGAGGGATATGACAAAAGGTGATCTCCTCAAATTGTTCAGACAACTCTTTTATGTAGTCACGATACGGGATCAATTTGGAGTCTCGAGTCTCCCACTCCCCTTTCAGTTGATTGATCACCAAAGCTGAATCTCCATATACTTCTAAAATTCTGGCTTTTGATTCTATCGCTGCTTGTATTCCCATAGTGCATGCTTCATACTCGGCTATATTATTTGTGCAGTCAAAACATAGCCTAGCGGTAATTGGGATAAGCTTCTCTTCAGGAGAGATTAGCACAGCGCCGATTCCATGCCCTAAAGCATTGGAGGCTCCATCAAATAGCAAAGTCCACTTCTCGCCCCTTGAAGTCTCTTTATCTTTGAATAATGCCATTATATCCTCATCGGGAAAATCACATTGCATCGACCCGTATGTTTCTACTGGTTGATTAGCTAAGAAGTCGGCTAGTGCGCTTCCTTTTATCGCTTTTTGGGTGACATAAATGATATCGTATTCAGATAAAAGAACTTGCCATCGTGCGATTCTTCCTGTGAGAGCTAGTTTCTCAAAAATGTATTTGATTGGATCCATTTTAGACACCAGCCAAGTTGTATAATACAACATATATTGTCGCAAACGATGAGCCGCCCAAGCCAGAGCACAACATGTGCGTTCTAACAATGAGTATTTGGCCTCATAATTCGTGAACTTTTTGCTCAAGTAGTAAATGGCATGTTCTTTTCTCCCAAAGTCATCATGTTGTCCCAGTACATAACCCATTGATCCTTCTAGCACTGTTAGATACATAATGAGAGGCCTTCCTGGTATTGGTGGGACTAGAATCGGTGGTTCCTGCAAGTATTGTTTGATTTTCTCAAATGCCCTTTGACAATCTTCATTCCATTTGGAAGTTTGATTTTTGCGCAGCAATTTGAATAGGGGTTCACATGTGGCAGTTAACTGAGATATAAATCTTGCAATGTAATTTAATCTTCCCAAGAATCCTCGAACCTCTTTCTCCGTACGAGGAGCCGACATTTCTAAGATTGCTCGAACTTTATCAGGATCTACTTCTATCCCTTTTTGACTAACCACAAACCCTAAGAGCTTTCCAGATCTTACACCAAATGTGCATTTAGCTGGATTCAAACGAAGTCGATACTTTCTCAATCGATCAAAGAGCTTTTGTAAGTTAACAACATGGTCTTCTTCTGTCTCAGATTTTGCAATCATGTCATCGACATACACTTCTATTTCTTTGTGCATCATGTCATGAAATAAGGTTACCATAGCCCTTTGATATGTTGCCCCAGCATTTTTCAAACCGAATGGCATTACTTTATAACAGAAAGTACCCTATAGAGTGGTGAAAGTTGTCTTTTCCATGTCTTCTGGAGCCATCTTTATTTGATTATAGCCTGAGAAACCATCCATAAAAGAGAAAATAGAATGTCTAGCCGTGCTATCCACAAGTACATCAATATGTGGTAGTGGAAAGTCATCCTTAGGGCTAGCTCTATTCAAATCTCGATAATCGACACACATACGAACTTTTCCATCTTTTTTCGGAACTGGAACGATATTAGCGATCCATTCAGGATATTTTGCTACTGCGAGGAAATCAGCATCAAATTGCTTTTTAACTTCTTCTCTAATCTTTAAAGACATTTCGGGTTTCATTCGCCTTAGTTTTTGTTTGACAGGCAAACATTCTGGTTTTAATGGTAGCTTATGGACGACAATATTCGTATCAAGCCCAGGCATGTCTTGATAAGACCATGCAAACACATCGGTGTAATCATGAAGGAGTTTAATCATCTTTTTGCGTTCAATCTCCCTTATTGAGGTGCCAATCTTGACTTCTCTTTTTTCATCTTCAGTCCCAAGATTAATCACTTCTATTGACTCTTCATGAGGTTCAATTTCTTCATCCTCTTGTTCCACTAACCTTAGAAGTTCAGAGGAAGGCTCATATTCTTCTTCTTTATCATTCTCAGCACAATTAATGGGGTGTTCAAAATCATAAGGCGAGATGTTAACAATATCATCTTCAAGTTTATCACTTTTAGATCTGCAAGGATTCAAAATAAATTGATAGTAATGAATGAACAAGAATAAAAGGCTAATTTATGGAACAATGAAATTAGGAGATTAAGAAAATGAAGAGAACAAATGATGATGTTTTGTTAACTGAAACATGCATTTATTATATGAAGAAAAAATACTGAAACAGAAACATGAAGCCCATTTTACAAATCTTATTCTAAGGCCTTGGGCAGAGCAATAGGGCTAGTATCGTAGAATTACTCTGAGTGAAATTCTAAAACTTCAGGAAACTCAGCAATCTCCCAATTGTTGAATTGAGCATCAGGTCCACTAGAAAATACAAAGTTAACTTTTTCATTAACAGAGCAATCAATTGCTGAAACTTGATCTGAAAATGATATTCCTCCACTTCGAAAGCTTTGGTATAAGTCACATGTGTGCATTCTTTCAATTCTTGGCTCTCTGTTTTCTAGCTGAGCAAGTCTTTTCTCTTTCTTTTCTTCCATGCCTCTCTTCCTATCAGCTCTGGTAGGTTGATATCCTAACCCAAATTTTTCATATTTTTCGCGAACCAGCAGAGGCGCTTTAATACCTCGACTGTTCTTCCCCAATCCTTCTCTAGGTATATATCCTTGTTTCAGCATGACCTTAGCCATCATTACAGAAGTATTGGATAGTTGAGATTTTGGCATATGTGACCCTTCACAAATGTAAGTGGCATTAGCAACTTTGAAGGTTTGGAACGATGTTTCAAGGGCCTCTTCAGCAGCTTCAATGTAAGGAGTTGACGAAGGCTTAGATACAAGTAAATCCTCTTCACCAAAAATAATCACCAACTTGTTTTTCACTATAAATTTCACTCTTTGGTGCAGGGTAGAAGGCACAGCACCCGCAGAATGGATCCAAGGTCGTCCCAGCAAGCAACTGTAAGCTGGAGCAATATCCATTATTTGAAATATTATGCTAAATTCATTAGGGCCAATCTGAATCGGGATCTCCATTTCTCCAATGACTTCTCTCCTCGTCCCATCGAATGCCCTTACGATCATGAGGCTAGACTTCATGTATGACCTGTCAATAGGCAATTTGGATAACGTCGATATTGGCATTACATTCAGAGAAGAACCATTATCGACAAGCACCCTTGCTATTATATGGTCTTTGCATTTCACAGAAATGTGGAGCGCCTTATTATGCCCTATTCCTTCAACAGGTATTTCATCATCAGTGTAAGTGATATAATTATCAGCAATGATATTGCCGACAATGCCACCTAACTTGTCAACGGTAATATCATGAGAAACATGAGCTTGATTTAATATCTTCGTTAACACTTGTCGATGAGGTTCAAAGTTTAAAAATAAGGAGAGCAATGATATTCGAGCAGGAGTTCGATTCAATTGCTCAATCACCTTGAATTCACTTTGCTTAATGATTTTCAAAAATTCACAAGCCTTTGCTTCAGAAATACTTTCCTTGCGCTCATCGCATTTGACCCCTACGGGTTCCTCCATTATTCTTTCATCTTGCTTATCTCCCTTTGCGAAATTTTCTTCTGCTTTCTTCTTCCCTTTACGTTGCTCTTCTATTTCCTTCAGCCGTCGTTCCTCCAACTCTTCAGGGGTATAACAACGACCACTTCGGGTCATCCCACTAACTCCAGATATGTTTGTGATAGCTGAGGATAATTGAGAGCTAGATGAGGCCTTAAACTGGTCCACAAAAGAGTTGCCTTCAAGAATTTGAGAGTCATATTTCCATGGCACAGCTTTTGTATCCTTGTAAGGAAAAGGATTTGGCACTTGGATTGTAATAGGTTTCGGCCCGTAAGAGTGTTCAAGAGGAGCTTCTGGGCCAATCTTCTTAGTATAATGAAGCACTAATGGCTTTGGAGTATTGATGGATAGCTCGCCAATGGGTAAGGTATCTACAGAGGCTTGAGTGCCTATGAATACCTGATCTTTTTGACTTGGCGAGAATATCGATTTCTCAACCACATCCACCCAATTACTCTCAAGTTCACAACTTACTTGAATTAGTTGTTTTTCCATTAGGCCTTGAAGGGTATCTTTGAAATCAACACAATTTTCAATAGAATGCCCAATTGCCCTTCCATGGAATTTACACATATTCCTTCCATAATTTTCGCATTGCTGATCTGATTGGGTTTACAGCACGCCAGCTTTTGACAAAGCCTCAAAGATTGTATTCATTGATGTTGTAATCTCATTCACCCTCTTTTTGTTGTATTGTTTTGTACTGTCTTCAACAACATTCACTCCGGGATTCCCATGATTAGGCAAAGGATTTTGATGTATGTTGGGAGCCCCTTCCTTAAAGTTTAACCATTTAGCATTTATCAGAGATTGAACTTTATTTTTTAGGGCTATACATCTTTCCGTAGAATGACCAATAGCTCCTCCATGATAATCACATTGCGCATTTGGATCATACCCTCTTGGGAATGGAGGTCCTTGTGGCGTCCATAGGCATTGAGCTGCTAAGTTGTTTTGGATAAGATGAGGTAGCAATTCAGCGTATGTCATGGGGATTGAGTCATATTGGATTGGCTTTCTCTCTTGACCATTTTGAGTCCTCTTTTGATAGGCATTTGAGTTTTGAGGTAGAAGTTGATTCATCTGCTGTGGCATCACTTGAGGTGTTTGGTGCTGATAAGGAGAAGGTGCACGATATGGTGATGGAGTTGGGTAAGGCTGAGGGTGCGGAGCTTGAGATGCATTTGCTATATGTGGGTAAGGCACAAATTGTGGTTGAAAGTGGTGAGCAAATGTGGGTGAATGATTAGGTCTCCCATACATAGGTCCTTTTCCTTGTCCTTCCTCATACGTTGCAGCATGAACTTCACCTTCTTTCTTTTTAAACGGTAGAGGTTTCTTCAGATTGGTAGCTCCTATTGAATTAGGATTTTCAGTTATTTTTTCACTTTTAACTCCATTTTCGATCCTTTCACCAATAGTAACAACATCAGAGAAGTTGTTAGAAACACTTCTTATCATTCGATCGAAGAAAGGAGATTGAAGAGTATTAATGAACATAGCCACCATCTCCTTATCAGACAATGGGGGATCCACTTGAGCAGCAATTTCTCGCCATTTTTGAGCATATTCTTTGAATGTCTCAGTGGCTTTCTTTTCCATATTTTGCAATTGCATCCTATCTGGAGCCATGTCAATATTATATTTATATTGTCTCAAAAATGCATCTGCCAAGTCTTTCCAACACCATACTTGAGCTCGGTCCAAATGTGTATACCATAGTGCGGCTGCCCCAGTTAGGCTATCTTGGAAGAAATGGATTAGCAATTTATCATCATGTGCTCAAGATGCCATCTTTCGACAGTACATGGTCAAATGACTTTTTGGACATGCGGTTCCATTGTACTTATTGAAATCTGGCACTTTGAATTTAGGAGGGATGATAACATTCGGGACAAGACAAAGCTCAGTTGCATCCACAACACCATAAGCATTAGTCCCTTCGATGGTTCGCAATCATTCTTCTAAGACTTCAAGTTTTCCCTTGCTCATTGATTCTACTTTTGGCTCATCTAGGCCAGGGATATCAATTGGATTCATCGGACCTTCGCCAGTAGGTCTCTGAAAGCAAACTTGTGGTGCTGAATATGGGTATGAATACCCAGTTGGTTGCATGTATATGGTAGTAGGGACAGGGGGAGGATGAGCATTTGATTGCACGGGCATCGCATCATGAGGATTTACGATATGTGACTGCGATGAATTTTGCCCCTGAATGGGATTAAATCCAAATGGAAAAGTATTTGATGACATATTTATGTCATGGGGATTGACGGTTTGTTGTTGTGAAGGATTTTGTGTTGGATTAGGCGTGAAGCCATAAGGAAATATGTTTGGAGGGATTGATGTGTTAGCATCATGAGGGTTATTGAGAGGATTTTGCACAAGAACAGGCCTTAAATCACTTGGCCCAGCTAATGACAATATATTAGGGTTGAAGACTTGCTGTTGTGCAGGGTCATGAAAAGGAGCAAAACCCGGTGGGTAAGGAGGTGTATCTTGTCCTTGCTCTGGGTTACTATTTGAAGGATTCTCTTCTTGTTGTTTTCCGCGACCGGAAGGTGTAAGAATACTCAAGATTTGAGTCAACTTATCTTTCAGCTCATTGATGTCTTTCTGCATTTCTTCTTGGATTTTGACTTGCTCTTGTTCATCCATGACCTTCGATTGTGATCGAGTTCTATAACGAGGTCTTGGAAGTAAAAGTGATTTTTCGTTCGCAATGTTGTTATACCTTAATCAATTTAGGCGAACAATGAGTATAAAATGTAAAATATAGTATGCAAAGAACAACTCAAATGTAATGCATTTATGCAGAGAAAAGTTTAAACATGACTTAAATGTGCGAGAGATATTGCCAAAAACATTCATTCCATTCTAAATCAGTAAAGAAACACTAATGGTGAAAGTTTCGTATTACAAAAACAAACTACTCTTAAAGCCATGATCCTTCTCATCTCTCTCAATAAAATTTGCCGATGTACTTGAGGTCTTTCTTGACATCGAGTAAGAACTTTTGCACTTCACTTGGTGGCATTTGTGCTTCAATCTCATGTGCTTCATCCGCTCTATCCCGAGCCCTCTCAGCGACCGTCCTAACTTCTTGAAGAAGATTAGCAGCTTGTTGCTCAGCCAATTGACATTTATCCTCCCAATGCCAGCT
>QAOA01008202.1:8187-60157 GCA_003255065.1 Cercis canadensis | reverse complement strand
ATTTTGCGCAAGTTCCCTGGCTCATTGATGAGCTTTCCTGGTTTTAAGCTGCAAATTGGACTGTAGGGTGGGTGGTGCCGGACTGGAGAATGGCACTTCGCCGAAAGCAAATTGCCGCCCAGGAGTCAAAAACGCAGAAATCCAATTTTACTTCTCTTCTTTTTTTTTCTAATTTATTGTTATTAATAATAATATTTTTTGTATTTTATTATTATTATGATTTTTTTTATTATTATTTTTATTTCCCTTATTTCTTACTACATAATTTTGGTATCAACAGCGATTAGTTATTTCATAAGGAGGTTTCATGTCGAGATCAAAGGGCGAGTGGAGACTTAAAGAGAAATAACCTATCTAAATTAGGTTTTTTTGGTTACAAAGATGATAGTAAAGATATGTTATTCTAATATTATCAAGCAGGGCATTAGTGGCATGTCTTGGAATCCATGAAGAAGGAAATATAGGCTTATCTAAGTTATGTGGCCTCAATTAAAATAAAGGAATATGTATAATGGATGAAATATAAGAAATGGAAATTTTTATTTAGTTAAACTTCAGAAGATAAATGTCTACAAATAAAATAAAAAGAAACGTATATGTAACATCCCTATAATGAAGTGGATAACAGGGTGGGAAAAATCATATTGTTTACTTTAGAGAATACAAAATAACATAGAACATTGACATGGAAACTCATACATATACAGTGCATATTGTAGCATGATGACTTTATACCATTGCCATGGTATTTTATACACTTTATTTTTGTTGATATTTTATTTGGATTAAAAGTATTAATAAAGCAATAATAGGTATTCTCACCGGTATTAAATATGACTCTATAGCAAAGTATTTTCCTGCAAAAAAAAAATTTAAAAAAAGAAAAGAAAAGATTCTTATGGAAAATAATACCTAATAATGTTGACAATTGTAAGAGTTTGTCTTATGAAAAGTAACTTCATAAAAGCTGTCATGCATTTTATTTTTTTATGTTTGGATACAAAAATACCTTTTTTTTATTTTTTTTTACAGGAAAATACTTTGCTAGAAAATATTTTCCTAAGTTCGGCTGAGAAAGAAATTTTTATAAAAAGTATATTTTTATTTTTTGGTGTAATAATTACAAAGAAAATATATTCTTATGACTTGTTTGTAAGTTACTAAGTTCCACCTTTAATGAGAAGAGAGTAATTTTCCACAACATGATACAATCTGTACTGATTAGTACGTAGCCCTTCCAGAAGTAATAGCCGCCTAGAGGTGAAAACCTATATTCGAACAATTTAAAAAGGGTGTGTGTGGAGTGACATACTAGCTGGCAGTGACAAATCTAAAAATATCTCAATGAAGAACTAAACTATGAAAGTGGAGAACTCTCAAATATTTTTCTTAAAGATTTGATAAAAAAATTTGAAATGTGGAGTCAGTGCCCCTGGCACCCTGAATCCGTCACTGCCAGCTGGAAAGATGTTATTGGTTATTTAGTACGAGGGTTGTTGAAAACCCAAAAGGCGTTGAAGTGGGAAAGGTTGGAGAAGTTGTGGTGTGGAATGGAATTGCAATTAGTGAGCAGAAGAATAAAGTGATAAAAAGACAATAGAAGTTGAAGAAGAAATGTAAGGGGTTCCCATCGTCAATGGGAATACTTTTCCAATCCAACAGTTAAAATTGGGAAAACATAGCTGAAGAGCTATAATGTCAATTGAAAAGTAATCATTCACACTCTTGCAGTTTTAAAATTTTTGCAAAACTTGTAAATATTTTTCAAAGTGAAGTAACTTTTTTTTTGAAAATAATATAATTAAATAGCAAAGCAAGAAAAATTAACATATAAGTGCGACACATTTCATATGCATTTAATTATTTAATAAAATGGTTGAAACTAAATCAAGCTGAAGAAAATGAAAAGAACTAATCTACAATTACCATAACTCGTTCAGATCAATTAGCCAAAAACCCAACATTTTTTTTTTCTCTTCATGTTTCTACAAAGAAAAACAAACACCGATGGAGCTTTACAAAAAAAATAAAGAGAAAGAGGATATGCTCCATTTTTCACAGGTTGCCATGCCAAAGAGAGCGATAAAGTTTTTAAGGTGCTAATTTGAAAACTTTATAGAATCATGTGTGTCCTGAATTTTTTTTAGAATCTGTTGTACATAAGGATTTTTCAATGGTATATGAGAAAAATTAGGAGTTGAGTATTCCTCTTTTTTTTTGGTTTTTCCTTAAGCAATTAGGTCTATGCATAATTAAAGTTAATATAAATAACGAATAATAGTCTTATACGTCTAAAAGTGATGTTACTGTTAGGAAAAATGTTAATGGAGACTAAAACAGAATGACTTTGAGGTGTGAATGATTACACTGTCTTGAGTGTAATATTGCTTCTCTATAAAAAGCAAGTTACTCCAAGATATAACAAAGTCCTAAAAATCTCTCAATGAAAAAGTGAATCTTTAATGCATTAAAGAGTTCCCTTTTATAGAGTTGAAAAGACACTAATGAACAAATATAATTGGTCAGTAATTAACAGACATAATTGTCTATTCGGAATAGTCACAATTGTCTGTTCGGAATAGACACAACAATCTGTTTGAAACAGACACAATTGTCTGTTCGAAATAAACACAATTGTCTATTCAGGTTTACTAATAAACCAAACAGATATAACTTAATTAAGTGTCATCCGAACTGGGTCAAACCGACCCAAACCGGTCCGGTTTGATTATTAAAACTGGACTTCAAAATATTTGTTCAATCAAGGCCCAAGTGCCTAAGTGCCAATCAAAGACCATTAATGGGCTTTGTCTTGCTAGGCTATTTGGGCTTGCCAAATGGGTTTGTACCCATTTATCTAAAGTTACTTTATAACTTTAGTTTGCCTTTATGAAGTCTTTTACATACTCTAATTTAATCAATGTGGGACTTGGTTTTATAAGCACATTTACAAACTATTTTAACATTCCCCCACTAGTTTGTAAACTAAGTCATCCACTATAAAAATGATGCATATAAGAAGGTACCTTACAGGTTTAAACCTTAAAATTAGTATAAATATCTAAGGATGCTAATGAAGTACTTGGTGTCCAAAGATTAAACCAAGACTCCTTGCTATTTGGATCGAAGATATCATACACATCATATTTATACAATTTTCCAAAGAGGTTTTAACAGCCCTAGCACTATTTAAATGGCCATGTGCTAAGCAATCCCATTTTCTGTGAATATTTTCGAAAGGGTAAAACCCATTAAACCTTTGTTGAAGCGGCACCACTTCATATTCACATAGGTGGAGTTCATTTCATTGTCCCTGTTACTTCAGAAAATTTTTAAATAACTCCATTAAGAGCTAAGCTCATCCTCTCAATGTAACAATAAGCACTAACCTCATGTTTTGTATGAGACTCCTCTTAATTAGTGTTAAATCAGACACGTATCAATGACTTGTTGTTACCCATTAAACTTTAGTAATTACTAATTTGTAATTCACAGTTGAGTTACCATCATTGGCGTCTTGAGGGTTCAATTTAGTCCCATACTACATGTTGTCCTCCATACCATATCTCTTGGTAAAGATTTGGTAAAAGGATCAGCCAAATTATTAGCAGATTTCACATAGGGAAGTGAAATGGTATCACTTGATATCAATTCTCTAATATAATCATGCCTTAGACTAATATGTCTTGACTTTCCATTATACATGTTATTGAAAACACAAGACATTGTAGCCTCACTATCACAGTGTATGGAAACAGGTGGCATTGGTTGTGGCCACAACTCAATTTCAAACAACATGTTTCTTAACCACTCAGCTTCCTTACCCGCAGCAGCCAAAGCAATAAACTTTGCCTCCATGGTAGAATGGGAATGGTAGGTTTGTTTCTTAGATGCCCAACATATGGCACCTCCAGCTAGTGTAAATATCCAACATGTAGTTGCGATANGCTAGTGTAAATATCCAACCTGTAGTTGCGATACTTTCACCAGCTCTTGTTATCCAGCTTGCATCTGAATAACCTTCTAGTATAGCAAGAAAATCTATATAAGATAACTTTAGGTTTGCAGTACTTTTTAGGTATCCAAATACCCTTCCAACTGCTTCCCAATGTTCTGTACTAGGACTACTTGTAAATCTTGACAATTTGCATACAACAAAAGCAATATCTAGTCTTGTACAATGCATTCCATACATCAAGCTTCCTATAGCACTGGCATATTTTAATTGTTCTATAGGTCTACCACTATTTTTCAAAAGTTTTACACTAGTATCATATGGAGTACTATATTCTCTAATTTTGAGATGACCAAAATTGCTCAAAATTTTCTCTATGTAATAAGTTTGACTTAAAGTAAACCCATGATTATGCTTAGTAACTTTGATACCCAATATTTTATCAACCTCATTAAGATCTTTCATCTTAAATTTTGAGGTCAGAAACTTTTTTGTTTCATTTATACCATGCATGTTGGTACTAAAAATAAGCATATCATCTACATAGAGGCTAACTATAACTCCATAATCTTTAGTAAACTTAGAATAAATACATTTTTCAGTAGTATTATGTCTAAACCTAAAAGACAAAATTGCTGAATCAAATTTTTCATGCCATTGTTTAGGAGCTTGTTTAAGACCATACAAAGATTTTACAAGCTTGCACACCTTGTGTTCATTTCCAGGAAGAACAAAACCTTCAAGTTGTTGCATGTAAACTTCTTCCTTTAAATCACCATTTAAAAATGCTGTTTTAACATACATTTGATGTACATGCAATTTATATATAGATGCCAAAGCAAAAAGAACTCTAATGGACGTTATTCTAGCAACTGGAGCATAGGTATCAAAATAATCTAGATCTTTCTTTTGACTAAAACCTTTTGCAACTAGTCTTGCTTTAAAGGTTTGCAATGTACCATCAGAATTATATTTCCTCCTGAAAACCCATTTGTTACCATTAGGCTTTGAGCCAGGTGGTAAGTCAACTAAGACCTAAGTATTATTAGACATTATTGAGTCTATTTCATCATTCACAGCTTCTTTCCAAAAAGCTACATCTCTAGAAGTCATTGCTTCTTCAAAAGTTTTGGGCTCACTTTCAATGTTTAGTAATATCTTCACCTTTTTACAAATCCTATTTCTACTACCTTCTACCAAGAAAGTAATAAAATCAGGATCAAGGCTTTTTTCTTTTCTTGGCCTTTGACTTCTTCTTGGTTCAGATGGTTCATTTACAAGTTTTCTCTTACCTTTAGCAAGAGAATTAAGAATATCATAACTATTTTGATCCTGTGAATTTTGTGGTTCATGCATACCACTTTCTAGCTCATGTATACCACTTTCAGGTTCATGCACAATTTGATCTAAATTTAGAAGTCTATATGCTTTGGAATTTTGTGCATAACCAACAAAAACACTTTTAATTCCTCTCGGCCCTAATTTGGTTCTTTGAGAATCAGGAAGTCTATAGAATGCAACACACCCCCACACTTTAAAATAATTCAGATTTGGTTTCCTTCCATTCCAAATTTCATATGGTGAAATATGTGTTTTCTTGGAAGGAACTTTGTTATGAATGTGACATGCAGTAAGTAAAGCTTCACCCCACAAGTTATATGATAACTTAGCATTTAAAAGCATAGCATTTACCATATTAACTAGGGTTCTATTTTTCCTTTCTGCTAGTCCATTCTACATTCCATTTTCTTCATGGAATTTATCAAACTCTGTAAAGAAATATTCTCCACCTCTATCACTTCGAATTATTTTAATTTTTCTTTCCTTTTGATTCTCTACCATAGATTTAAATTCCTTAAATCTTTCAAAGGTCTCATCCTTTGTTCTCAATAGATATACATATAAAAATTGAGAACAATCATCAACAAATGTAATAAAATACCTTTTTCCTCCTCTGGTTAATTTACCATTTAATTCACAAATATCAGAATGAATCAATTCTAAAATTTGTGTATCACGCTCTACTTTAGGAAAAGGTTTTCTTGTTATTTTTGCTTCAACACAAATTTCACATTTATCTTTATGAACATGCTTGCAATCAATATAATCACATGTTGACATATATTTTATCATAAGATAATTTAAATGTCCTAGTCTAGCATGCCATAAAGTAGAAGAATCAATGTAAGTAGAAACAACATTTATTTCATTCACACTTAACTTAAACATGCCATCAAGGGAGTATCCCTTTCCTACAAATAGTCCACTCTTGGACATTAAAATTTTATCTGACTCTAGGACAATCTTAAAACCCTTCTTACAAAGCAAACTTGCAGAAACTAAGTTTCTTTTAACATCAGGAACATGATGAACATTGACAAGGGTAAGTTTCTGGCCATAAGTGAAATTTAGTATAACAGACCCTTTGCCATGCACCTTGACACACTGGTGATTCCCCATTAGAATTTCATCTTGTTCCTCCAACTTATGGTAAGTTTTGAAGCAAGCCTTGTTGTTGCTGACATGTATTGTTGCACCCGAATCAAGGAACCAATCCGTATTACTTGATCTAGCAGCCATGTTCAACTCAGTCACCATTCCAATCTGAATGTTGGAAACCATTGCAACAAGTTGGCTAGTTTGGCTTTCTTAGAAGTATTTTCTTTCTTCTTTTCATAATTCTTGAATCTACATTCCTTGATGTAGTGTCCTTTCTTTCCACAGTGAAAGCAGACCTTGTTCTTTTTGTTTTTCTTGAATCCACCATTTTTCTAGACTTTAAGTTTGTCTTGATTCTTCCCTCCAGACCTGTTTTCAGATTTGTTGTTTCTAGAATTACTTATTATTGCATTCACTTGCTGTGAATTCTCTTTTAGATTCACATTTATTTTCATAAACTTTTCATCTCTAACACAAGTTTCACACTCAATCTGTAAATGAGTTTGAAACTGTTCAAGAGTGAAATTATCAGGTGAATGCAACACTTTCTTTCTGTACCTATTCCAAGAAGGAGGCAACTTGGACAAAATTGCTCCTATCTTAAAGGTATCAGGAATTGAGATCTCCAAATCTCGTAATGTGGAAACTAAAATCTGTAGTTCATGGACTTGATCCATGACTGGCATGTTATCAGACATTTTGAAATGAAAGTAATTCAAAGCAAGAAATTTGTCAGTACCTCTCTTTTCATTTTGATACTTGACTTCCAGTGCATTCCATATGTCTTTTGGTGAAGTCAAATTCGAGTAGAGATCATAGAGATGATCTGTAAGGGTATTCAAAATGTGACCATGACACACCAATTCATCTTCCTCACATTTTTGTCTCTGGTTCCTTACTTGATCCGAATCTTCAACAGTTGGTGCAGCAATGGGAGGCAAATTCGGGTCCAGGATATAAAACATCTTCAAGGTTGTGAGTAAGAACTTCATCTTATCTTTCCACCTTGTGAAATTTGTTCCATCAAACTGGTTGAGTTTCACAGAAGCTTGCAACTTTACAGTAGAAGTAGTAATAGCCTCCATTATGGATATTACACTCAAAATGTTAGGAAAAACGTTAATGGAGACTAAAACATAATGACTTTGAGGCGTGAATGATTACACTGTCTTGAGTGTAATATTGCTTCTCTGTAAAAAGCAAGTTACCCCAGGATACAACAAAGCCCTCAAAAACGCTCAATGAAAAAGTAAATCTTTAATGCATTAAAGAGTTCCCTTTTATAGAGTTGAAAAGACACTAATGAACAAATATAATTGGTCAGTAGTTAATAGACATAATTGTCTATTCGGAATAGTCACAATTGTTTATTCGGAATAGTCACAATTGTCTGTTCGGAATAATCACAATTGTCTGTTCGGAATAGACACAACAGTCTGTTTGAAATAGACACAATTATCTATTCGGATTTGCTAATAAACCAAATAGATATAACTTAATTAACTGTCATCCGAACCGGGTCAAACCGACCCAAACCGGTCCGGTCCGATTATTAAAACCGGACTTCAAAATATTTGTTCAATCAAGGCCCAAGTGTCAATCAAAGACCATTAATAGGTTTTGTCTTGCTAGGCTATTTGGGCTTGTGCCCATTTATCTAAAGTTACTTTATAACTTTAGTTTGCATTTATATAGCCTTTTACACACTCTAATTTAACCAATATGGGACTTGGTTTTATAAGCACATCTACAAGCTATTTCAACTGTTACAATATTAACTTTTTGATACAATTGATTTCCTTGTTTTGAACAAAAATTCCTCTATTTTGAAAACATACATTAAAATCCAGTTAATTAAGTAACATTTGTTAAGAATATTCTCTAATATCTGCTATCTTTATTTTCCCTTATTTTTACAATAACTTTTTGGTTTTAAATTAAAAAGTGGAGTGACCAAAATTGTATTCATCTATCATAATAAATTTTGAAAATAATGGATAAGATGAGCTATTTGAAATGAATTTTTATCAAGCTATCTTAAACTCATATAAGAATGTATAAAAAATGAAACAATAACTTTGAATGGATTGTGGATTAAACTCAAGTAATGGATTTATTTAAGAATACAAGTTAATAATTTTAATTTTTTTTCCAATAACCCACCTTTTTTAATTGAACACAATTATGAACTGAGCACATATTTAGTTTATAAAAAATGTTAATAATTTTAATTTTTTTCCAATAACCCACCTTTTTTAATTGAACACAATTATGAACTGAGCACATATTTAGTTTATAAAAAAATGTGAAGTTCATAGTTGTTATTTTTTAAGAAGCATTTGGTGGGATGGAGGAAAGGAAATAAAATAGAAACCTATAATCTGACATATTTTAAGTTTGATCATATTTTTCTTTTAATTGATCTTAAATGAAATATCACCATTTAAGCCATTAAGATTAAGGTTTAGGTTTAGGTAGAATTTGTTATTTATAATTGTCAAGTGCGAGCAAAGATAACTAAGCACTTTATATGACTAATTGCAAGCCCATTAAATATATCTTTATTGGATTCTATTAAAAAAAAATTATCTTTTTTTTGGGTTACACAAAAGTTTAAGGTGAGGGGAGGCTACTACATCCCAAGGCTAGAGCATGCCATAGGCTTCAGGGAGGATTTACAATGGTACCTACAAATTGTCTACCAAAAGATGACTATTCGTAGTGCAATTCGAATTTCAGTCTTACAAGTGAAATGCTTTATTCTTCACCAGTTGAACTAATCCCCGTTGGCTCTATTCAAGAATTTTGGCTACAATGTTTCATTAAATTGATTTTAGCTTTTAAATCCATCATATAAAAACAGTATGAGTTTAACCATAATTATAATTATAATTGCTTTTACATTTTTGGTTCCTCATTTTTTTCACATTACAAATATTTTTCTTTTTTCAATTGCAAATTCTTTTATAAAGACTATAACATCTTGTTAACTTTTTAGTGGTAAATCTTCATATATTGTCACATTACTTTAAAGCGACATGTGAGTTTGTGCTTCGCAAAGACTAAGAGTGTGTTTGAATGAGGTATCTGTAGAGTGTAACGTACTTTTTGAGTGTATTTAAAATGTTAATTTTAAATTACTTTGCTTGTGTAATTTTTTAAGGTATTTTCAAAATTCTTGTATATTTTTAGTGACCTTTAACCCCCCCCCCCCCCCCCCCACACACACACACAAAAAAAAAAACCTCTCCTTGCCGATACCTCTCATTTCCTTCTTGTTCACCATTCTAGCACTCCTCTAACCACTGTTGTCGCCCCCGCCCACCAATACTGACATCATTGACCACTAGCATCACCATCGATGCAAACAACTCTTCCTTCCTATTCCTCCTTTCACCAAATACACACAAAAAGTTCAAGCTCCCAACTCATTCTAAAATAGAATGAAGCATTCATCAACTACTAGCAATTCAATAAGCAAATAAAGAGAATCAAACAACAAGAGTTCCCAAACAAAAGAATCAAGCTTGTTGCATGTTTTAACAATGGAAGCGAGTTGACTCAATGAGTTTGTGATGAGTTAGCTCACTGAGTTTACTAATATTAAGTCTGAGTATGAGTTAACTCCGTGAGTCTATGGCGAGTTGACTCAATGAGTTTCTATTTTTTAGCTAAATTCCTCTTTTATAATAAATGTATACAAACAAAGTATTTTACAAATTTAATTATTTAAAATAATGTATTTCAATTACATGTATTTTAAATTCTTCTAAATTTTAAAAATACTTCATCCAAACACAACTTCAGAACTAATTGGACTACCCCTCTAATACGAAGAATATGACTCATCCACTCTTTAGAAAAAAAAAATCTAAATGCTTTTAATAGAGTGCTACACTATGATTTTTTAATAGAGGACTCAAATTTTTTGACATATGATTAGAGGAAAATTAGAAAAACCCAGGATCATTTCAAGAACTATCTTTGAGATTTTAGCTTCCCAACATCAAAATCATTCTGAGATTTTAGTTTTGGATCTTCAATTTAATTGGTTTTGATTGATTGGGTTATTTTGTTTTGATTATTTTGTTTTAATTGGTGGAGTTAGGTTATAATGATACGTAGAAGTAGTTAAATTACATAATTATGAATTGGAGGCATGATTAGTTGTTTACGTTAGGGTTTATCTTGAATACGAAATTGAGATGCCCAAATTGACAATGTGTTGATTTTTAGTTAAATTTCTTTAGGGCTTTTAATGTATGATATGATTAGTTTAATTAGTTATATATTTTTTTTGTGATTTTTTGGATAGATTTTTGTGGTTTTTCTTTATGTATGAGTTTTTTTGTATGGATATGCTCCTTTTGTAGTTACTGAAGCTGCTTTTATCAATCTCAGAAATGAAATGATTCTGATATCTTCCTTGCAACATATTTATGTGGTTTATAGAGCAAATTCAAGCTTTCAAATTCTTGTTACTGTGCTTAGTGACTATGAAAAAGTGAGGAAGTGGCCAAAATTTGACTTGCATGGCCAAAATTATTAGTTATCACTATTTTAGCTTTCAATTTTCTTTTCTTATTACATTGGCTGTAGGTATTGGAGCTGGGAATTGTTGTTCATTCTGTAATAATGGCATTGTTCTTCTCTATTACTACACCAGTGGGGATCGCAATTGGCTTAGAGATAACTAATATTTATTATGAAAGCAGTCCAACTGCACTTATTGTGGAAGGAATTTTTAATGCAACATCAGCTGGGATCTTAATCTATATGGCACTTGTGGATCTTCTTGTAGTTGATTTTATGAATCCAAGGATGCAAAGTAGTAGTAGGCTTCAAATAGGGGCAAATGTATCTCTTCTTCTAGGTGTTGGTTTTATGTCTCTTATTGCCAAATGGGCTTAATTAATTAGGACCAACTTGTTCATATGTTTCCAAGTTTTGTTATATGTAGAACTTTGCCAATTTTGGAGTTGTTGCTTCTAAATTTCTTCACATTCAGTACTAGAAAAATTATTCTTTTGAGAGGCAACATTCTTGTTCATATCCATGTCTTTGATATTGCCGAATTAGCTATAGCACCAATGGATCTTTTGATCCCTTGTGATTACCAAGTTTTTAAAGAGACTTATATTAAGTGTTGATATAATAAAAAAAAAAAAAAACTTGAGAAATTTCTCACTGACAAAAATTCATGAGAATTTTTTTTCAATATTTCTCACATCAAAATTAAGTCTGTGAGAAATTTAGTTTGTCATGCATGTTTTTCTCATACCCCTAAATCCGTGATAAAGTCTGTGAAAAACCTGTTTCTCATAGAATTTTAAGTGTTTTCTCACAAATTTTGTCTGTGAGAAAATGCCTATTTTCTTGTAGTGTAATGTATTGTCTTTGCATTATTTTTGAAGACCATATTTAATAAAAATATGTTAAAGATACTATAACTATATATAGCTTTTAAAAAATATAACTAAAAAAATTATATAATCTTGCAAACTGTCGTTTTGGGAATTGCAAGCACATTAATGACAATGTGCTCATTTTCAAATCGGTATGAAGTATAACACATTAACCACTAAATTTTACAAAGTAATCATAGTTACAACTAAATTTAAGGTCATCATCTCACAGTTCATTCAGAAGGTATCTTTGGAAATTCATCAGTCTTGCAACCATATAGTGCAACGAGCACTAAATAATAAATTTATGGTTTGAGAACCTAGCAATCATTTTATAAAAAAGACCCCAGAAATAATTTTATATAAATAATAAGTAATTTATATTAATTCCTTTAGAATGGAAAAATCACATAAACATATATCATTTTCTTAAATTTTTACATATTTTATTTAATTTTAAATCTAGTAATTAAATTAATCTGTTTCTTGAGTTATGCCAAATTTTTTTTAAAAAAATATTGTATTTCAAAAATTATATGAACCTTCAATTTTATATTCTATAAAACAGTTATGTGTTACCTTAAAGTTCGAGAAAATTATTACCATGTTCTAGAAGCTGGGAAATTTTTCTAAATGGTGCCAAAAGCACCTATTTTTCAAATAGATTCCTTTTACACCATATGAAATGGTTAAAATATCCTTTGGTGTTATATGATTATTCTATTTATATATGTAGTTATCATGTTTAAAAATAGGCTTAATTGTAATTTTGATCCTCATATTTTAACAACTTGAACTTTTTGGTCTCCTTCTTTAAAAATGAATAATTTAGTCTATCTATATTCTTAAAATGTGCAAGTTTAGTCCTTTTGCATTTAAGCCAAACTTTCTTAGGTATATTTCAAGGTATAAAGTTATTTGATTCATAATCACACAATTCATATTAAAAAGCTTTGTCTTTTGAACATCACCACGAAATTTTAACTCGATCTAAATAGTGAATGAATCTAAATCTCCAGTTAGATGAAAATTTATAGTTTTGGTATTTTGGGCTGAGTCCCACAGTTAGATCGAACTGACATTTTGTGAGGAGGTTCACAAGATGTAACTCTTCAATCTGAACAGTGAAATTATGAATCAGAGAACTTTACACCTTGAAATAGGCTTAAAAATTTTAGAAGGAATAAAATTGCACATTTTATGAATATAAATGAACTAAATTGTTCATTTTTAAAGAATAGGGACCAAAAAGTTCAAGTTGTTAAAATATGAGAACCAAAATTACAATTAAGCCTTACAAATAAATGGAATAACTACATGGTACCAATGAATATTTTAATCATTTTACCCGACATGTAAGGCACCTACTTGAAAAAGTAAATGCTTCTTGCACCATTTCAAAAATATTCTCAAGTTCTTAAACTTAAGAATAATTTTCTCTTAAAGTTTTAATTAAATAAAAGAACTATTTTTATGGATCATCCTAATGAGTAAGTATTACCTACTCTATCTAGATGGTTTGACATTATAAATTTGAAATCATGTTGGGAATAGTATGAATTGGGACTTATGAGCAAGGAATCACTTATCTAAGTTGTATAGCCTCTCATAGACCAAAACAAATAAGTTAATAAATGAGATATATATATATATAGTGTATAAATAGAGAAGAAAATTTAGTTTATGTATATTGTATAGTGTCTAAATCCCATTGGACTAAGTGGAGTGGAATTTTGGGAGGAAATATAATATCCCTTGTAACCATATAAAATAAGAAAAAAGGAATATGTAATGTTGCTAATCGCAATGATGGTTCCAATTTATATATAAAAGGGTGAGAAAATCATATTGTTTTCGAGAAAAGAAAATACATAGATCATTGACATGGAAAGTTGGAAACTCATATCTACAAGAGCATATTGTAGCTCATGACTTTGGCAATTTGACAAGAATAATACAGATGTACAAATTATTTACACAAATTGGGCACTTATAAATTTTTCATTAATTTTTCAATCAGAGTTAAACATGTTTTTGCTTGTAAAAAACGTGTATGAACTAAACACGCTTTTGCCAAAAGTGTGAGCACTATTCATAGAGTAGATACATGCTGACAAGAAAAGTAATCACGCTTTTGCCAAGAAAATGAGTCACATTTTTGGCCTAAATGGAACACGCTTTAGGCAAGGGAGAACACGCTTTTCCCAAAAGCATAGGCTTAATAATGGATTGATTCAATGACTCTTAGATTATATATAGGAATATATTATGTGAATGGAATTTGGGTTTTAACCTTTCACAGGAATCACAAGTAAATAAAAGAAAAGTAAGTATCAAATGAATAATAATACTATATGGATTATCAGAAACAACGCAACTTCAATGGCTAAATTAAAAGAAAGGGAACACGCTTTAGGCAAGGGAGAACACATTTTTCCCAAGAGCGTGTTCTCCCTTGCCTAAAGTGTGTTCCATTTAGGCCAAAAACGTGACTCATTTTTTTGGCAAAAATGTGATTACTTTTCTTGTAAGTGTGTATCTACTCTATGAACAGTGCTCACGCTTTTGGCAAAAACATGTTTAATTCATACATGTTTTTCACAAGCAAAAATGTATTTAACTTTGATTGAGAAATTAATAAAAAATTTAAAAGTGTCCATTTTACGTAAATAGTTTCAAAAGTACCCCATTTGTATAAATAATTTGTACAACTGTATTATTCTTGTCAAATTGCCCATGACTTCTGATAAGTGTTTTATTTAGATTAAATATATTTGAAAAGAAGATCTTGTGTTTAAGGTCTCTCATTNTGATTACTTTTCTTGTAAGTGTGTATCTACTCTATGAACAGTGCTCACGCTTTTGGCAAAAACATGTTTAATTCATACATGTTTTTCACAAGCAAAAATGTATTTAACTCTGATTGAGAAATTAATAAAAAATTTAAAAGTGTCCATTTTACGTAAATAGTTTCAAAAGTACCCCATTTGTATAAATAATTTGTACAACTGTATTATTCTTGTCAAATTGCCCATGACTTCTGATAAGTGTTTTATTTAGATTAAATATATTTGAAAAGAAGATCTTGTGTTTAAGGTCTCTCATTGAAAAAATAAGAATATCAAAATGCTCTCCTCGCACAAAGTTATAGTTGCAAGTATCTCAACATTAGATTTTGAAGCAAGGATGGTTCGCTCTACTGATTTAAGTTTTTAATAACTACTATAAAATTAAAGAATTATTTAAAATATAAATAAAAATTAATAATGCTGAGATTTTAAGAGATTTTCTTATAAAAGTAAATTTTTGAAGAAAAAATGTGTTCTGCATTTTTTCTTTTGGTTTTTGATTATGAAAAAAAATATTTATGCTTTCTTTGCAGGAAAATACTTTTCTAGAAGATATTTTCTTAAGCTGGGCCGAGAAAGAAAGATGCTAGTGTGAAAAGTTTATTTTAACTGTTTGTGTAATAATTAAATAGAAAAATTTTCCAATCAATGGTTTGTAATTTCTGTCTTAAATTAGAAGAGAATTTGCTATATTTGGTTAGTCAAATCAAGCTGTAAGTTTTCTACGTTAGTCATTTTCTTGGAGACTATTATTTAGTCACAAGCAGCCATTTCTAATTAAGAAATATTATAGAATATTTGGTTAGTTAAACTCATGGTCTAGATTTCTAAAAGCTATTATTAAATAATGATGTAAATTTCTTTATATATGACAAAGTCAGTACTGAGAAGACCTGCCAGAAGCATTAACTCAAGGGTAGAGCCGTAGAGGTGAAAACCTTAATATTAAAATGGTGAGTTCTATGCTGTTTGACTTGGAATCGTTGTTTCAACTCTTCTGGAAAGTTGTTTAATATAAGTGTATATTAATTCGATTCAGTTTAGATGACAAAGATCAGTAACTAGATATTTTATTAATTGTAAAACTCAAGTCATTTTGGGAGGGTTTATAAATTTTGTATTCAAACTTGAAATTACAGTCAAAATATTAAAAAAAGAACTATTAAAATACATATTAAGTGACTTATTTTTTTTAAATATTTACAATAGTACTATAATCAATGCTTCATTCTATCTTATACTCTTCAAGGAAGACCGGGTATAACGTCCCCAAAAAAAATAAAAATGGGAGGCAGCTTTACAAGTTTTACTATAATAAATTATTTAGTATTCAACTATTAAACTATTATGATGTCCCTGTGAAAATAATGTTATGCTTTTCGATAACATGATATTGGATCTACAATTTTAAATTAGATTATATAATAATTTCTCACTATTTTCAGTTTGAATTCAATTTACATCATACGATTTAAATTCAACCGGCTCAAAACTTTTGACTCAATGACTGGTACTACAAAAAATAGTGAGGATTTAAGGTGTAGGAGTAATATTTTTCTTTGATTGATTATAGGCGTAACTCCATATGTTTCTGCGATTATAGGAAACTGTGTAGATATTTATTTCTATGCTCTTCTTTTATTTATTTTTTACTTTCAATGGTCATAAATAAATGTTTCATCTTTTATGGTTCAAAAATAAATTAAAAGATTTTTTCTTGCTTAAACTCACTAGAAAATTCTACGGTTGGTAAGTTAGAAGAAATTTCATGTTGGCCTTTTTGGTGACTTCAAAGTCATAACAGGACGTGAGAGAGGTACTTGCGGTCTATCAAGAAATTGACCTTTAAAAGTAAGTCAATTGTGTAAATGGAATAATTTTCAAAGTATTGTTCATATTTTGTGTATTCTTATGTTCAAAGGCGAATATTCTTATGTTCATACATACATATGCAATCAGGACGAAGATCACATCCTTCACGTGTAGCAGTCATAATTTGTAGTCAATTACTAAGAAGTATCGATGATGACAATGAGCACTTGTTGTATCATAATAGAATAGTTGTCTCTTTTATTGTGAAGGGCAATGCTATTTACTTAAAGAAAATTTGATAAGATTTTATCAAAATTTAGAAGTAATAGTTGATTGAAACACAATAGAATAGACCACATATTATTGAAAGGTAATTACAAGTTCATATTATTTTGGCAAAGAAATTCTCGCACCTCATTCCGGTGGCTAAATACTTTTTTTCCTATATGAAATGGAAAAACATCCAAATAGAGGCAAAATACCGGAACTTGATTTCTTGCCTTCGGTGATGCTTGCATGATCATGGCCATAATTAAGCAATTGATTGGCTGTCCATTTTATATGAAAAGAAGTGCACTTTTGTATATTATTGTCAATTTTCAACTTGATCTGTTTAAAGTTTGAGCTTGGCTTGTTTAAAAACATGCTTTTTCGGCCTGGCCTGATTTGGGCTAAGCTTGTTTATTAATCGAGCGGGCCAAATTTGATTTCTTTTTTGGTTTTTCATTTTTTTATTTATTATTAATATTTTTAATTAAATTTTTCTATTTAAAATAATATTTAATTTAAAAGATAATAAATTAATAAAATAATCAGATTGACCCGATTATATATAGGGGCACGGCTCAAGCCTTAAAATTTAGGCTCAATTAAAATCAAGCTTTTTTGCCCAGCTCATTTTGACAATGTTACTTTTGTGGTCCTATTGGTCCTTATTTCCACTTTAATATGTCCATTAGGTTTTTGTCCGAGTTAGATGGCTAATTGGCTAAAGTTGTCATTTTATAGCTTGGGATGATCGAGGAGAAGGGGGTGAGAGACAACCTTTAAAGTTAGAGGTGGTTCCATTAAGCCAAGGCCTCTCCTTGCCAACTTTCTTGAGTTATAGGCCTTATATCTTTTGCTTAACATTCTAGAGATACATAGAAAAAATAAGAGTTCTGTCAGTGATTTGTGCACACTTCTAATTCACACTTAATTATATAGTTGAAAGTATTTGAACCCATCAAAGCTTTATAAACCAAACCCCACTAAAATTTCAATATGATATTTTTAATTTATTTTTTGATTGATATTTTTAGTTAATTAATCCCTCACTATTACATTATTGACATTTAGCAACATTAACTAAATTCTATATTAACGAATGTTGGTAGAATTTATAATTGTCAATATAAACACATTAGTCACACTGACAGATCGGCAATGCTAATTTGGCATTCAGTTATGCAAGGAAGTTAGTAATTATACCATGGTTAGTTTGCTGAGTTAACAGCTGTCAGTTAGTTAGGATTAGTTAACAGCTGTCAGTTAATTATGCTTAGACAATTACGTTATATATACAGTGTACATGATCAAAGATTTACAACGAGAATTCATTCTTTACATTGACACTTCAGACTTGCATTCTCTCTTTTCTTCTTTCTTCAGTGTTCATCGTTTCTAGTTTCTGGTTATGAAGTTCTGCAGAATTGTATTTTCTGCCTAACCTGATTTCTGATTCAAAGCTGGATATGCTTTAAAGCATGATATGGTATCAGAGCTACAACAATGGAGGATCACGTCAACATTGAAGTGACACCATTGATGGAAACTCAGAATCTTGGGAATGAACATTCTGCAAACACCATGGCAACACAAACTACTGGTATCAATTCTAATCTTCCTACATTCGGTCAGACTTTAACAATTAAACTCGATCGAAACAATTTCCTCATATGGAGGAACCAATCGCTCAACATTGTGATAGCCAATGGATATGAGGATATCTTGGAAGGCACACGATCATGTCCAAATCAATGGATAGCAGTCACTGATTCTGCATCCACAACTCATGGATCAGTAATCTTGAATCCTGAATATGTACTATGGCAACATTAGAACAGGCTGGTGATGAGTTGGATCTACTCTTCCCTCACTGAGCAAATGATGACACAAATCATGGCTTACAACTCTGCCTGTGAAATTTGGACAGCACTAAGAGAGAGCTATGCATCTGCTTCTCGTGCAAGGATCATGGAGCTGCGCTTGCAACTTCAGACAACAAGAAAAGGTGGACTAAGCGTGATGGATTATATGCTTCGAATTCAACACATCTGTGATCACCTAAGAGCCATTGGAGAATCAGTAAGCATAGATGATCAAGTCATGGCTGTGCTAGCAGGCTTAGGATCAGAATATAATCCAATTGTGGCTTCAATCACTTCTCGTCTAGATTCCATCTCAGTCCAAGCTTTACAAAGCTATCTTGAAACCTATGAAAAAAGGTTAGAAAGTCAGAACTCAGTGGAACAACACATACCACTGCAAGCTAATGCTGCGATGTATAACTCCAATAGAGGAAAACGAAAGTCTTATCAGCAGAACTTTCATCATTCACAGACACCTGTACCTGCTACTCACAACTTTAACCATCGCAATTCTAGCCAAGGAGGTTTTCGTGGTGGTCATTTCAATAAAGGAAGAGCTAACCCTGGCTCAAGACCTCAATGTCCGATATGCTGCAAAATTGGTCATGTGGCAACAGAGTGCTGGCACAGGTTTGATAATCAATTTCAACCAAAAGCATCTCATTCTAATCAGTTTTCTTCATCTGCACAGGATCCTCAAGCTTTAATGGCTGCTCCTGGCCTTCTTGGTGAGACTCCCTGGTTTCTTGACACCGGAGCCACTCATCATGTTACATCTGATTTGGCTAATCTTTCACTGCATAATCCATTCAGTGGTGATGACAAAGTCATTGTAGGCAATGGTAAGGGTCTTTCTGTGCTTCATACTGGCCATAGTTCAATACCTACTTCTCAGGGTGCATTGCTCCTTAAGAATGTGTTGCATGTTCCTAAAATTGCTGCTAATTTAGTTAGTGTGCAAAAACTGTGTCATGACAATAATGCTTATGTCGAGTTCTATCCTTCTTATTTTGCTGTGAAGGATCAGAAAACTCAAGCAATCCTGCTCAAAGGAGGCCTTGACAAAGGACTCTACAGTGTACCTTCTGCACATTCCTCAAATGCTCCTCAAGCAAGAGTGTTTCAAATTTTTAGTACTTCTTCACCCACTAGCATTGATTCCATGAGGCTTTGGCATAATAGGCTAGGCCATCCCTCACTAGCAATTGTCAATAAAGTACTGACTCACTGCAATCTTCCTGCCTTCAGTTTGCAAAATAAACTGTTATGTGACTCTTGTCAACTAGCTAAAAGTCACAAGCTTCCTTTTGTACGAAATTACTCTAAAGCAATGAAACCTTTTGATTTGGTTCATGCGCTCTTGCTTATCTGTAAATGGTGCCTGTTATTTTCTGTTGCTCATTGATGACTATAGCAGATTTTCTTGGCTCTATTTACTTCAATCCAAGGATGAGACACTTACTCTCTTTAAGCAGTTTCAAGCAATGGTTGAGAGACAGTTTGTCACCAAGATTAAGACTATCCAATCAGATTTTGGTGGTGAATTTCAAGCCTTCACTCAGATGGTTCACACCTTAGGGATGCATCATCAATTTTCCTGCCCTCATACTCCTAAGCAAAATGGCAGGGTTGAGAGGAAGAATCGCCAAGTAGTTGAAGTTGGCTTGTCCATGCTCATCAATGCTGCTATGCCACATAAGTATTGGAGTTTTGCCTTTCAAGTAGCAGTGCATGTTATTAACAGATTACCTCATTCTGCCTTACAGTTTCAGTCTCCATACACTCTTCTATATGGTAAAACTCCTGATTACTCTCATCTTTGCACTTATGGTTGCTTGTGTTTCCCTTACCTTAGACCTTATAGGTCTCATAAACTGGAGAACCATTCTACTGCATGTTGTTTCTTAGGATATAGTAGTAAACATAAGGGCTATCATTGCCTTGACATGTCTACTAAGAGAATCTATACTTCCAGGCATGTTATTTTCTTTGAAAATCATTTTCCCTTTCACACTTCACCTACCATGGCTAATGCTCCTCCACTCTCCACTGTTATTCCTGTGTCCACTGCTATCTCTCAATCCTTGCCTCTCCTTCAACCTGCAACAGTACCTTCCCTATCCTCATCTCCTTCTCCAGAACCTCCATCCTCACCAATTCCCCCTTCCTCTTCCCCACCTCAGTTTCCTCAACCTCAAATACCTTCTCCTGTTCCTATCTCTCTTCCTTCTGCAACCCCTCCTTCTGCTCCTCGCAGAATGGTTACCCGTAGCCTAAATGGCATCTTCAAGCCTAAAATGTTATCCTCTACTGTGGCCTCTCTTCCTCTGGAACCTACTTCCTATAATCAGGCTGCTAAGCATCCTTGTTGGAGAGATGCCATGAATGCTGAATTTCAAGCCTTGCAAACTAACCACACTTGGCATTTAGTTCCCTGTCCACCTGACAAGCATATTGTAGGATGTCGCTAGCTATTCAAAACTAAATACAAGGCAGATGGTTCCATTGAAAGACACAAAGCCAGGCTTGTTGCTCAAGGTTATACTCAAACCTATGGGGTGGATTACTTTGAGACATTCTGTCCTGTTGTTAAGCCATCCACCATTCGCATTGTCTTAACTCTTGCTTTGTCCAAAGGCTGGTCTGTGAGGCAACTAGATGTTAATAATGCCTTTTTGAATGGTGACCTTGCAGAAGAAGTTTTCATGAAGCAACCTCAAGGCTTTGTGCACCCTCAGCTCCCTCATCATGTGTGTAAATTGACCAAAGCCCTATATGGCTTAAAACAGGCCCCTCGACCATGGTTCAATAACCTCAAAGCTGCTCTTCTTCATTGGGGGTTTGTCTGCACCATTTCAAACAATTCTTTGCTTGTTTTTCACTCTCGGTATGCTGTCATCTATTTGCTGGTGTATGTTGATGACATTATTGTCACTGGTTCCAATGCTTTTGTGGTTAATAAATTCATTGCTACCTTACATTCTCATTTTGCCTTGAAAGACCTTGGCCTACTGAATTACTTCCTCAGGGTACAAGCCACATGGGCTTCAACTGGCCTTCATTTGTCTCAGTCCAAATACATCTCTGATTTACTCTCTAAGGCAGGGCTTCTGTTTTCCAAACCTTTACTTACACCTATGGCTATTTCTCATGTACTGTCTGCTACTCAAGGTACTCCCCTAGTAGATCCTACTGCCTACAGAAGTCTTGTTGGTGCCCTCCAGTATTGCACTCTTACCAGGCCTGACATTTCATATTCTATCAACAAACTATGCCAGTTTGTGAGTGCCCCTACTGATGAGCACTTCAAAGCTGTCAAGAGACTACTCAGATACTTGAAGGGCACTTGATACTGGTCTTTTAGGACTATAAAATTGATGCTTTAATACTGAATTCTTACTTGTATTGTGAGCAAATCCTCTCTAAACATGGCGTTTAATCCATAAATTGGCTTTGACAGGTACAAAGATGGGTAATCAGGAAATGTGAAGAATCTGGAAGCAATCCATGGAGAAAATGGCAAGGAAAGCAGCCATACACCAAGTTTTTAGGTAGACACGGGCAGTAACACGGCCGTGTGTACCCCGTGTCTAACATCCAGAGGCTACTGCTCAAGCTCATGGACAAACACGGCCTCAGACAGGAACAGACACAGCCGTGTCCAAGGCCGTGTTGATCAAGCAAAATGTCCAAGAGAACAAAGGCTTAGTCTAAGGGCAAACACGGTCAAGGAAAAACAAGAACACGGCCGTGTGATAGGCCGTGTTGAACAGGCAGAGGCTACAAAGAAAGGACACGCCCAGACCAGAGAAGAGCACAGGCCATGTCTAACAGACACGGCCAGGACCAGAAGATGAACACGACCGTGTCTGATCTCGTGTTCAATGGCCAGAAATGCAACATAAGTGACACGCCCAGGACCAGAAAGGAACATGGCCGTGTCAGAGCCGTGTTCGAGCTATTTTTGACCAAATGACCTAATTCTGCACAAGTATAAAAAGGAAATCTAATGCATGTGTCAGGGAGGCGGTACTGGGGAGAAAAGGAGCAGAAGAACTAGAGAGGAAGGGGGAGCAATTGGAACTGGATCGTCATAGAGTTTCTTCTTCTTCTCTTCTTTTCATCTCATGTTGAACTATACTTATTTGTTTTTATTGAATTCAAGTATGAGTAGCTAAATTCTTATCGTTGGGGGTTTGATGTAATTCATTTGTAATGAAGTTTCAAGATTGAATAAATTTGTTTTAGCACAACTTCTTTTGTTGAATGGAATTTGCTGTTCTTAATGCCTTTAAATGCTTAGCTACCATTTGAATGGTTAAGAGATTCGTTTCAATACTAGGAATAGTAAGATCCGAATGTGCTCTGTAAATTCTTTCCTAAATTGATTTAATCTAGGAATAGATAACTTCGTTTAGGTGGTATCAGATTAATTTCCTAGAACCAAATCACCTAAATTAATTAGTTGTATCAAGGAATTGGACAAGTAATTAGTATAGGGAGGATTGTGTCACCAAGGAATTGGGTTCAATCACTTTAAGGAAATGAACCAACAACAAAGGAATTGTAACTGAAATAAGTAGTCCAATATTGATTTTGAGATTACCTTGTCTATGAGGAAATCGAATTGCAAGTGAATGAAATCAACCCCTAACCTTTCTCATTCTTATTATCAATCTCACATTTAGATTGTTTCTTAAAGATTGTTACGTTATTGTTGGAGTTTTGTTACTTAGTTATTACTTAGTTAATTGCAGCAGCTCATTCCAGGGCTGCCTTCATTCCAAACCATTTATCTTTTTGAATAGAATCTTTATTGGTGAAATTGGTAGTTGTTAGCCTTAATCCTCGTGGGCACGATACTCTACTTATTACTATATTACTTGTGTGACCCGGTACACTTGCCGGAAAAAGTCCCATCAAGTTTTTGGCGCCGTTGCTAGGGATTAACGGTATATTAGCAATATTAATAGTAACCAACTAGGTCCTAATTTGGATTTTGAAATTCTTGTTAGTAAATATAGTTCAAATATTTTATCTGTTGTTAACCTGTTTCTCTCAATTGCTTATCCTACTTTAATCTTGGTGTATGCGAGGTACTCTCGATTCCGGCTCATTAGCTTTTGATCCTGAGATTGAGAGAACAGCTAGAAGACTTTGCAAGCAGACTAGAGGAGCAAGACAAGCACATCCGACAGTTATGGCAGAACAAAACCAGAATCCTCCACTGCACAATAATGGCAATGGAGTTGGACAAAACCCTCCACCGCGAACACTCATGGAATATTCTATCCCAACAGCCGCAGGATGTGGAGCGAGTATAATAGGACCAGCGGTTCAGGCCAATCACTTTGAACTTAAACCGGCTCTGCTTCAGCTAGTACAACATAATCAGTTCAGTGGAAGTGTGCTAGAAGATCCAAATGGGCACATAGCCAACTTTCTGCAGATTTGTGACACGGTGAAGTTGAATGGGATGAGTGATGATGCAATTCGACTCAGGCTTTTCCCTTTTTCTGTGCGAGATAAGGCCAGAAGCTGGTTGGATTCTCAACCAAGGGGCAGCATCACCACTTGGTCAGATTTGGTGAATAAGTTTCTAGCTCGATATTTCCCTCCTTCCAAATCAGCAAGGTTGAGGACAGAAATTACTTCATTTCGCCAACAAGATGGAGAATCATTGAGTGAAGCTTGGGAGCGGTACAATGATATACTGAGGAGATGCCCGCATCACTCGTTCGAATTTTGGATCCAAGTCCAGAGTTTTTACAACGGTATGCTTCCTCACACAAAAGCAAATGTGGATGCTGCAGCAGGAGGAGCTGTGAATTATAAAACTCCGGAGCAAGCCTGGGATTTGTTTGAGAAGATGGCTTGTAATGACTACCAGCGTCAAGGAGAGAGATCCATAGTCAAGAGAGGCGTCATGGAAGTCGGGACACTAGATGCACTGTTAGCCCAGAACAAGCTATTAACACAACAGGTGGCTAAGCTGTCCAAGAAGTTTGAGACTGTCAACGTGAATGCAGTCAATTTCTCTCCACTAGTTTGTGACTTTTGTGCAGGGAGCCATGCAAATGAAGAGTGCCCGGGCAACATGTTTGGACCTCCAGTGTCTCAAGAGCAAGTGAACTACATGGGAAACCCTTCCAGACCTCAGAATAATCTTTATGCTCCTACGTATAATCCGGGGTGGAGGAATCACCCAAATTTCTCATGGGGTAATCAAGGAAATCAAGGGGGTTCCCACAGACCCAACTACTCATATCAGTCCCCACATCAGACAACTCAAGGTCATGCTTCACAACCTCAAACCAATGAGAAGAGTCATTCTTTAGAGAGTGCACTAGAGAAATTGACCACTCAAACCTCGGCTTTCATTCAGAAAACTGCAACATTTATGGAGGAAACCAAGAGCGGGTTCAGAAATCAAGATGCATCAATTCGGAAGTTGGAAACTTATGTGGGGCAGATAGCGAGACAATTGGCAGATAGACCTCAAGGGTCCTTGCCCAGTGATACTATTCCAAATCCTAAGGAGCATATCAAGGCCATAACTACAAGGAGCGGAAAAGTGTTGGAGCCCACCCCAAGACAAGAAACACCAGAAGAGAAAGATGATAAGGTAAATAGGACAAATGGGAACACAGTATCTAGCCGCCCCACTGAGGCAGAAAGTGGAGAAGAGAGGGAGAAATTGACCAGACCTTGTGCTACAATACCTCCAGTCAAGGTGTCTTTTCCTCAAAGGCTTAAGAAACACCAGGATGAAAAGCAATTCAGCAAATTTTTAGAGGTTTTCAAGAAATTACAGATAAATATACCTTTTGCTGAAGCACTAGAACAAATGTCATCCTATGTGAAATTTATGAAGGATCTTCTGACCAAGAAAAGAAGAATCGGAGATGATGAAACAGTCATGTTGACTGAGGAGTGCAGTGCTATTCTACAGAGGAAATTGCCTCCAAAGCTCAAAGATCCAGGGAGTTTCTCTATTCCATGCACTATTGGAGACATCACTTTTGGGAAGGCATTATGTGATCTGGGAGCGAGTGTGAGCCTTATGCCTCTATCTATCTTTAAGAAGTTGAGAATTAGTCAAGCAAAACCCACCATGATTACACTGCAGCTTGCCGACTGGTCTATCAAACATCCCTACGGTTTAGTAGAGGATGTCTTGGTTAAGGTTGACAAGTTCATCTTTCCGGTAGATTTTGTTGTCCTAGACATGGAGGAGGATGGAGAGATTCCGCTGATCTTGGGACGGCCATTTCTAGCTACTGGGAGAGCATTGATAGATGTAGCTGATGGGACTCTGACTCTGAAAGTTCAAGATGAGAAGGTGATCTTCAATGTGTTTAGTGCGATGCAACATCCTATGGAGAAAGAGGAATGCTTCCGCCTGGATATTCTGGACTCTATCATTGCTAGCACGTTCAGGGAGAATCTAACCTCTTGTCCTCTTGAAAGAGTTTTGGTGGATGCAGTGACCATAATAGATTTAGCAGGAGATTCAGCATGCGCAGAACATGTAGCATTATTGGATGCTCTACCATCGTATTCGACATCCGCACCACCTAAGCTAGAAGAATTAAAAAGGGAGGTGAATCAAGAGCAATCTCCAAAAGTTGAGCTCAAGCCACTGCCGCTGACCTTGAAGTATGCCTTCCTTGGTGAGAATAATTCCTCTCCCGTTATCATTAATTCCGGATTAACTAAGTTAGAGGAGGAGAAACTGTTACGGGTATTGAGGAGGTATAAGAGCGCCATTGGATGGTCGATTGCTGATTTAAAAGGCATCAGTCCATCTTTTTGTATGCACAAGATCCTCATGGAAGAAAACCATAAAGCTATTGTACAACCCCAAAGGAGACTAAATCCAATCATGAAGGAAGTAGTGCGAAAGGAAGTGGTAAAACTCTTAGATGCTGGAGTTATTTACCCTATCTCGGACAGTTCATGGGTAAGCCCAGTTCAGGTGGTGCCCAAGAAAGGAGGGACAACAGTGGTGATGAATGAAAAGAATGAACTAATTCCCACTAGAACAGTCACGGGATGGCGCGTATGCATCGACTACAGAAAACTGAATGATGCCACGAGGAAGGACCATTTCCCTCTCCTTTTTATAGATCAAATGCTGGAGCGCCTAGCCGGTCATGAGCATTACTGTTTTCTGGACGGGTATTCGGGTTACAACCAAATTGCCATAGCTCCAGAGGATCAGGAAAAGACCGCTTTCACTTGCCCCTCTGGAGTGTATGCCTATCGGAGGATGCCATTCGGATTGTGCAATGCCCCGGCCACTTTTTAAAGGTGTATGCTTTCCATATTCTATGAGATGAATGAGAAATTTATAGAAATATTTATGGATGAATTTTTTGTTTTTGGCTCTTCTTATGATATATGCTTGCATAATCTGTCGTTAGTGTTAAAAAGATGCCAAGAAACCAATTTGGTTTTGAATTGGGAAAAGTACCATTTTATGGTCAGAGAGGGGATTGTTTTAGGGCATAAAATTTCTGCCAAGGGGATAGAGGTCGATAGGGCTAAAGTAGAGGTAATTGAAAAATTATCCCCTCCTACTACTGTCAAAGGGGTGCGTAGTTTTTTGGGACACGCAGGCTTTTATAGAAGATTTATTCAGGATTTTTCTAAAATTGCTAAACCCCTATGTAACCTACTTGTGAAAGATGAAACTTTTGCTTTCAATAAGGAATGTCTGTTAGCTTTTAATACATTGAAGCAAAAGTTGATTACTGCCCCTGTGGTGATCCCACCTGATTGGGATTTACCTTTTGAACTTATGTGTGATGCTAGTGACATAGCTGTTGGTGTTGTATTGGGGCAGAGAAAAAACAAATTATTGCATGCCATATACTATACAAGTCATGTGTTAGATTCTGCTCAACTTAACTATGCCACTACTGAAATAGAGTTATTAGCCATTGTTTTTGCATTTGATAAATTCCGCTCTTATTTAGTAGGTGCCAAGGTTATTGTATATACTGATCATGCAGCTCTTAGGTATCTCTTTGCTAAACAGGATTCCAAGCCTAGGCTCATCCGCTGGATCTTGCTGTTGCAAGAATTTGATCTGGAGATAAAGGACAAGAAAGGAATGGACAATGTGGTGGCTGATCACCTGTCTAGGATTGAGCAACAAGAGAAGAACCAAGCTACACCTCTTCCCATCAATGAGGAGTTCCCAGACGAACAACTCTTGGCAGTGCACAGCTTGCCATGGTATGCTGATTTTGCAAACTTTAAAGCTGCTAAGGTCCTACCTGTAGATCTAAACTCCCAACAGTTAAAGAGATTCCTTCATGAGGCTAAGTTTTATGTCTGGGACGAGCCTTATTTGCTGCGAAAATGTGTTGACGGGCTCTTGAGGAGATGTGTCTCACAAGAAGAGGTGAAGGATATATTGTGGCATTGCTATGCTTCAAACTATGGTGGCCATTTCAGTGGAGATCGGACAGCTGCCAAAGTTCTCCAATCAGGGTTCTACTGGCCAACAATCTTCAAAGACGCCTATGACTATGTGAAGACGTGTGACCGCTGCCAAAGGACTGACAACATCTCAAAAAGGCATGAAATGCCTCTGAATTCAGTACTCAAAGTTGAATTGTTTGATGTTTGGGGAATAGATTTCATGGGTCCTTTCCCATCATCATACTCTAATGAGTATATTCTGGTCACAATTGATTACATGTCTAAATGGGTTGAAGCAACTGCCACAAGAACCGATGATGCTCAGATAGTTATGAGTTTCCTCAACAAGAATATATTCTCAAGGTTTGGAGTTCCAAGAGCTTTGATCAGTGATGAGGGCACTCACTTCTGTAATAAGCGAATGGACGCTTTATTGAGCAAGTATGGAGTGAGGCACCGCATAGCAACTCCATATCATCCACAAACCAGTGGTCAAGTTGAAGTGTCAAACAGAGAGTTGAAGAGAATTCTTAAGAAGACTGTCAACGCCTCTAGAAAGGATTGGGCCCTGAAACTCGATGATGCTCTTTGGGCATACCGCACTGCATTGAAGACACCTCTTGGCATGTCCCCGTATCAGTTAGTGTATGGCAAGACTTGTCATTTGCCTGTCGAATTGGAGCACAAAGCATGGTGGGTCACGAAGATCCTAAATTTTGACCTGGCAAAAGCAGGGGAAAAAAGGGTACTTCAACTTCACGAACTGGATGAATTCAGATATAAAGCTTATGAGAGTTCCAGCTTTACAAAGAGAAGACAAAGCAATGGCATGATAAAAAAATCATCCAAAGGATTTTTGAACCAGGACAACAAGTCTTGCTGTACAATTCAAGACTGAGACTCTTCCCGGGAAAGCTGAAATCAAGGTGGTCAGGACCATTTATGGTCAAGACAGTATACCCCTATGGAGCTATTGAGGTGGCTGACAGAGAAACGGGAAGGAGTTTCAAGGTTAATGGGCAACGACTTAAGCATTACTGGGGAGATGGGGTTAAACACCACATTTCTTCAATGGTCCTCACTGCATCAGCATAATCTCCGAGATAGTCCGGCTGAGGACTTTAAAATTAAGCGCTTCTTGGGAGGCAACCCAAGTTTTTAACCCTTTCTCCTTATTTACTTTTAGTTGTTTTCATTCTGTCTTTGTTTTACATCTTCATTTTTGTCATTTTTGTTCATTAAGTTTTGTTTTTGGTATCTCAGGATAGAACACGGCCAGTGACACCCCCCTGTCATGAACCGTGTGAAGAGGGCAGAGAGCTCAGAGATACTACACGGTCTGGAACACGCCCGTGTCATGAACCGTGTGAAGAGGGCAGAGAGCTCAGAGATACTACACGGTCTGGAACACGCCCGTGTCGTGACCCGTGTTCACTATACAGAGAGCTCAGAGGAGAGACACGGGCACACACATGGCCGTGGCAGTGAACGTGTAACTCTCACAGGAATCCAACAGGCAGACACGGTCTCTGACACGCCCGTGTTCACCCCCGTGTCACTTACCCAGAATTTATTGTCCCTAGACATGCCCATATGTTGTCTCAGGTAAGTATTTAATTTTGCCAGATCACGAACACGGTCACTAACAAGGCCGTGTTGTGACCGTGTCACTTAATTCAAACAAACTCACTATGGACACGGTCTGAGACACGGGGCAGTCACGCCCGTGTCACTTAAACATCACGCCCGTGTCACTTAAACACCCCACGTGTTTATCCCGTGTCTCTCTGTTACAGCACGACACGCCCACAGAACACGGCCGTGTTGTGGGCGTGTCACTCAGAAACTTTAAAAGCTGAGTTCGCAGGACATTTCATCACTTCAGAAATTCCCCTTCTTCTCATTCTCTCTCAAATCCCTAATTATACCGAGCATCCCACACCCATTTCCGGCCAATCCCACTCCATTTAAGCACCACATTCTTTGCCCTAGTCTCATTTCTCCATTTCACCACATCAGCACACACAGTGCAGCAGTTCTTTTGCAAATTTCGATTACCCTTGCTTCCTACAGGTATGGCATTTCTAATTCTTCTTGTTTTCTGCTATGTCTTGATTCTGAGTGTTTGCTCTATGTGCCTAGCTTAGTTCATATGGTAGTTATCTGCATAATTTGTGTGCTCTATGAGTGTTTTCTGCATAATCTGTATTGAGTGAGGGAATATTAACTAGGTTGCATAAGAATTGGAATCATAACATCACTGAAATAACTGCTGCATAATCTGTATTTAGTGAGGAAATTTAGGATAGCATAATATTCATGATTGACAGTAAGAATAAATCATTGTGGGAATGAATGATGTGAGCTCATTGTCCTTTTGTTATTATGGTTGATCATGAGAACATCATAAGATAGTAACTGTGGGTGGAATGTTTGAGAAATACCTGATTTGGAAATTTGATGATTAGGAAAAATTTGATAAATGTTGAGGAATAGGCTTGGTCTCCTTGAAAAATACTGATCCTATAGCGCTACCATTGATTACCTTGCCAGGAAAAATGTATTTGTGACACAGTTACAGTATGCTAGGAGTTACATTACTGGCGTATTGGGTAACTTGTCTTATAGAATGGCCAGTGGTTGAGTTTTTAATAACAATTTTGATATTGATCATTGTCAGCAGGAGCTTGTAGCTTGTGAGACTTGTATTTGCCTGATAGCTTTACTCATTTATTCTATCCTGACATTAAGCCCTTGGTCTGTAATGTTGTCATTTTGTACTTCCCATCCTATAGACACTGTCATTAAATTAGTGTTTTGACCTCTGCTGGTTCACTGGACATTGTTGATGGCAGGAGTCTATTGAGTATTGTTATGAGTTTCTGTGTATTCTCTCTTTCTTTTAGTTAAGGAATGTGGGGAGTTGTCCCTCAAATGACTAAATCTGACCCTGTTATTGTAATTATTACATTGGCTGTGAACTGTATTGAAATTTGTCCATGTTTGGTGACTTACTTATTAAATTTATTTTCCAGGACACCAAAATGACAAAGCGTACTGCTGACACACAACCTCGCCGGGAGAAATTGAAGACAAGGAAGAACCGTCCAAACCCTCCCGAGTCACCTTCTCCACCTGTTAAGAAGAGAAGATCAAGAGCCGCCGACACTTCAGTTCATCCATTCCTCAGATTCCAAGGGGCTGAGCACCAGGAGCGGCTAGCCAAGCTCTCAACCAAATCATTTGAACCTAGCCGATACCCAGTATGGCTAGTGTTACAGGAGCTAGGGATTGACGAGGAGATTCGCCAACTCCTCAGTCCAGGACAGTGGGGAAATGTCTTCGAGCTCCAAGAACCGGCATACAGAGAACTCACCCTGGAGTTTCTCGCAACTGTGGAGATCAACACCACCTTCACAGCTAACAACACGACGTGGTATGAGCCAGACTCGATCAGATTCCGTCTCGGCTCGTTCATGCATAGCATGAACCTAGAGGAGTTCACTGAGGCGGCAGGGTTAGCTGGACAGCTGTCTGTAGCAATCAGGCCAGAGAACACCTTCTTGCTGGACTGGTCCTATACCAGCAAAGACTCGGCAGAATGCTGGCTCGAAGTGAGCACTGAAGCCACTTATGAAGCCAAGCGGTCCAAGGCATCCACCCTCCGGTCACAAGCACTCAGATACATCCATAAGCTGCTGGTGCACTCATTGAACGCCAGAAGGGAGAGCACAGGCGTGGTGAGTAAGAGGGACCTCTTCTACCTCCAATGCATCAAGGAGAAGAGCCATTGCCACCTGGGATATGCCTTCATTCAATTAATCAAGGGCTATCTCCAGCGAGGCAACTTCGGAGCCATCGGCGGAGGATCAACCATTACCCGCCTAGCTCGCCGCCTGGATGTGTTGGGTGATGAGTCCACCCTCACGGTCGCCTGTCGACCGCTGCCGCTTGGCATGGACACCCTTGGAGCCATGGGGATGGTGGAGCGCCGCACAGACGGCCAGGGCATATATTTTGCTATAGCCGGTGCTCCACCACGAGCGGTACTTGGCAGTCCACCAGTCGAGGAGCCAGCAGTGGATGCCCCAATAGGTGATGCACCACCACTGCCTGAAAAACCACCGGCGGAGGAGCCAAGCACGTCCGCACCTTTTCCGCCACAATCACCTCCTACTATCCCGTCCACTGAAGCTGACGAGGAAGATAGGAAACAACAGCACTTGAGAGGCAGTTGGCTCGGATTGAAGTCGAAGTAGATGGCACCAGAACCCGAGTCAACCGCCTAATCTTAGACAACCGGCGGGAGCGACATCATAGGCATCAGTGGATGTCCTATGAGCTGGCACATCACCAGTGGGTGCAATCCACTTTATAGATGATGTGTCAGTCCTTGGGACTCCAGCCTCCACCTCCACCTCGTCCGCCCACATTTCAGGATCCAGCGGACGATGCTGACATCACACCAGCAGTGGAGCAAATTCGGCGATCGAGCACCTCATCCCGACCTCCACGGTCTGACTCTCCACCATCCACCGACCACCCTTCTGAAGCAACTTCCAGGGAGTAGTTTAAACTTTTTTCTCATTTTCTTTTCATACATTTATTTTTCACTACCTGTTGATTCTATTTCTGCATCCACCATTTATTTATGTGCCATTCATTGTGGACAATGCATGATTTAAGTGTGGGGGGGGGGGGGGGGGGTAGAATTTCTTAGGTATTTGCATTTGAGTCCTCTGGCATGTAGAACGGGAATAAGGTACCTCTGGAATCCCCTGGATAACTGGTTTTGAAGTGTACTTAAGTTTTTATGCTTAGTAGTCTACTTTGAGGCTTGCTGCATTAGGAAGTAACTATTGAAGTGTAATGGACTTAGGAGTGCTAGAAATTAGTTTACACTTGCTAAACTTAAAGTTGTAGTTAGAATACCCTGTGCTGAATACTCGTCTTTCATTGTTGTTTTATTTAAAAAAGAAAAAAATTATTTGATTTCGAGTGGTGATACATTATGAGCATAGTGGGGCTCTGCTCCTCTACCTTCTGTGCCTGAAACTGGAGAAGGATATGAGTATGCCAATGAAGCATAACTAGTTGAATGTGGGTCGCAGGCAATGGCCGGACACCACATCCTAGGACCCCTAATTATGCAAAAAAAAAAAAAAAAAAAAAAGAAGAAGAAAAGAGAGAAGAACAACACTTGAATTTTTAGCTTTGAGTATTGATATTCTTGTTTGTTATTATAATAGAGTAATAAGCACAGGGTAATTCTTTCTAGATACTGAGAGTGTAGCTAAGGCAAACTGTTAAGCAATGACTGAGTCCATAAGCTGAAGTAGAAACTGAATAATGCAATTGCTCATTGTAGGGTGCCTTGCATAATTTTTCGTAGAAATGGAATTGTTTGTCCAGGGAAAGCACCTAAGGCACATGTTCTAATTTTCATTGCTTGAGGACAAGCAAATGTCTAAGTGTGGGGGTATTTGATACTGGTCTTTTAGGACTATAAAATCGATGCTTTAATACTAAATTCTTACTTGCATTGTGAGCAAATCCTCTCTAAACATGGCGTTTAATCCATAAATTGGCTTTGACAGGTACAAAGATGGGTAATCAGGAAATGTGAAGAATCTGGAAGCAATCCATGGAGAAAATGGCAAGGAAAGCAGCCATACACCAAGTTTTTAGGTAGACACGGGCAGTAACACGGCCGTGTGTACCCCGTGTCTAACATCCAGAGGCTACTGTTCAAGCTCATGGACAAACGGCCTCAGACAGGAACAAACACGACCGTGTCCAAGGCCGTGTTGATCAAGCAGAATGTCCAAGAGAACAAAGGCTTAGTCTAAGGGCAAACACGGTCAAGGAAAAACAAGAACACAGCCGTGTGATAGGCCGTGTTAAACAGGCAGAGGCTACAAAGAAAGGACACACCCAGACCAGAGAAGAGCACGGGCCATGTCTAACAGACACGGCCAGGACCAGAAGATGAACACGGCCGTGTCTGATCCCGTGTTCAATGGCCAGAAATGCAACATAAGTGACACGCCCAGGACCAGAAAGGAACACGGCCGTGTCAGAGCCGTGTTCGAGCTATTTTTGACCAAATGACCTAATTCTGCACAAGTATAAAAAGGAAATCTAATGCATGTGTCAAGGAGGCGGTACTGGGGAAAAAAGGAGCAGAAGAACTAGAGAGGAAGGGGGAGCAATTGGAACTGGATCGTCATAGAGTTTCTTCTTCTTCTCTTCTTTTCATCTCATGTTGAACTGTACTTATTTGTTTTTATTGAATTCAAGTATGAGTAGCTAAATTCTTATTGTTGGGGGTTTGATGTAATTCATTTGTAATGAAGTTTCAAGATTGAATAAATTTGTTTTAGCACAACTTCTTTTGTTGAATGGAATTTGCTGTTCTTAATGCCTTTAAATGCTTAGCTACCATTTGAATGGTTAAGAGATTCGTTTCAATACTAGGAATAGTAAGATCCGAATGTGCTCTGTAAATTCTTTCCTAAATTGAGTTAATCTAGGAATAGATAACTTCGTTTAGGTGGTATCAGATTAATTTCCTAGAACCAAATCACCTAAATTAATTAGTTGTATCAAGGAATTGGACAAGTAATTAGTATAGGGAGGATTGTGTCACCAAGGAATTGGGTTCAATCACTTTAAGGAAATGAACCAACAACAAAGGAATTGTAACTGAAATAAGTAGTCCAGTATTGATTCTGAGATTACCTTGTCTATGAGGAAATCGAATTGCAAGTGAATGAAATCAACCCCTAACCTTTCTCATTCTTATTATCAATCTCACATTTAGATTGTTTCTTAAAGATTGTTACGTTATTGTTGGAGTTTTGTTACTTAGTTATTACTTAGTTAATTGCAGCAGCTCATTCCAGGGCTGCCTTCAATCCAAACCATTTATCTTTCTGAATAGAATCTTTATTGGTGAAATTGGTAGTTGTTAGCCTTAATCCTCGTGAGAACGATACTCTACTCATTACTATATTATTTGTGTGACCCGGTACACTTGCCGGAAAAAGTCCCATCAGCACTGCTCACTTTGGTTTATGTCTCAGGCCTACCTCAGACTCCTCCTTACTTGCGTATGCTGACTCTGATTGGGCTGGATGTCCAGATGATCGTAGGAGCACCAGTGGTCATGCTATTTTTCTTGGCTCTAACCTTGTGTCTTGGTGCTCAGGCAAGCAGAAGGTAGTCTCCCGCTCAAGCACAGAGGCTGAATATCGTGCCCTGGCTAATGCCTCTTTTGAGCTCCAATGGGTTCAATCTTTGCTCAAGGAGCTTCATATATCTTTGCTGAGACCTCCTCTACTTCTCTGTGATAACCTTAGTGCCACTTACTTGGCTGCCAATCCCATTCTTCATTCTAGAACACGCCATATTGAAATTGATTGCCACTTCATCCGGGAAAAAGTGCTCAACAAGTCTCTTCTCCTCAGGCACATTGCCTCCTCTGACTAATTGGCAGATGTGTTCACTAAGCCACTTCCTGCTCCTGCTCTCTTGTCCATACGTCCCAAACTCACAGTCCTTCCCACTCTTATGCGTTTGAGGGGGGATGTCAATATAAACACATCAGTCACACTGACAGATCAGCAATGCTGATCTGGCATTCAGTTATGCAAGGAAGTTAGTAATTATACCATGGTTAGTTTGCTTAGTTAACAGCTGTCAGTTAGTTAGGATTAGTTAACAGCTGTTAGTTAGTTATGTGATAACACATTATTTTATACTATTTGTTTCTCTTATACTTAGTCTTTTAGTGTGTGTTTCTAGTGAATTTTATGGCTTTTAGACGTATTTTGGAGATTTGGACTTGTTGGTGCTTGTAGATTTTAATTGCTTAACTGTTAAATTCTGGCACTGCTTACGTTTTTCACCATATCTTTTGCTATAGATGTCCGATTGATGTGATTCCAGTTTCGTTGGAAAGCTGACAGAAAATTCCACATTTCATATGAAGAGCCCAGTCTCGCGTCTGGACAACTGAAATTCGCGTGCAAGCAGTCCAGATTTTCTGCTCCGCCCAGCACTCCGCCCAGCATTGACTGATTCCTTTCCTTAGGGCTGCCTATTGGACCAGAGCATGTTTATTTGGGCCAACATCTGTTTTTGGGCCAGCACACATGACACTAGGGCTTGATCATGTTTTTACCATTAATAATTTAGGAAACTAGGTTTATTTTGTAATTAGGAAACCATTAGGAAACCTAGAGGAGGCAGCCAGCTAGTATATATTCTCAAGTTGTTGAGGCAAATATACACAATCAGAAGAGATACGAAATTCCTTGAGCTGCTGCTGCCTCCTTTGCTTAGTTCGTTTTTCCCCTTTGCTTTGTGTTCAAGTCTTCCATGGAAGGCTAAGTTCGTTTGTAATCAATTCAAGAGGAGCCAAACTTGACAATCCAGAGTTCCTGTGCTTCAACCGGGTTTGATTTAATTTAATTTGAATTACTGCTTCTCCCCTTCTTCATGTGATTGAATGGTACTTTGATTCCATGAGTTGTATGAATTTAAATCGGTTGATTAGATTCATAACAGTAATCAGATTGATAATCATACTTTAAAGGTCTTTAATATATGGTTAACTTGGATAATTCGGTTATTAAATTAATCTGGATTTAGTGATATAGAGCGGTTGCCTAGAGTCTTAATTCCATGATTAATTGAATCCTGGTTGGTAAATCAGTAGGAATTCTAAGTGTTATTGTTAGGGGTTCCAGGTAACACTTAACCAAGAATTAAAACAGATCTAGGTTATCTTTAGTGAACAAGGATGGATTAGAGTTTGGTTGCCTGCTTGAGTTGATTGCGTTTTCTCTTATTTGATAAATTCAATTTACTGCTTTCTTAATTCTTAGTATATTGCATTCAACACAAAACCCCCCTTATTCTATTCTTGCTTAAGTTCTTGAAAGATTAGTTGTTCTGGTGAATCCTTGGGAGACGACACTGGTTGCATCCTATACTACAATTTAGTTGCAATTAGTAGTTTAATTTTGTACGGTTCGGCACCCGTCATTATGCTTAGACAATTACGTTATATATACAGTGTACATGATCAAAGATTTACAATGAGAATTCATTCTTTACATTGACACTTTAGACTTGCATTCTCTCTTTTCTTCTTTCTCAGTGTTCATCGTTTCTAGTTTCTGGTTATGAAGTTCTGCAGAATTGTATTTTCTGCCTAACCTGATTTCTGATTCAAAGCTGGAAATGCTTCAAAGCATGATAATAATATGGCAGCATTTAGTCATATACAAATGATGCTAAATACATATAAATGTAAATGTCACTAAAACATTTTAAAGACAAAGGCTAAAACAACAATTGAAAAATGATACAAAAAAATTAAAGCAATTTTTTATTTCAAATTTTGTTAATAATCATTTTAGTGCCTATGCGTACACTTAAGGTTGTGCAACTAGAGTTTCCCCTAATATACTTTCCTTCAAAAGCATATAGAAGTTATATAGGTTATTCACTCACCAACCCAAGATTCCTCTTTGATAGTGCATTAATGGTGGCCATTAACCTTGGTTCCACTTTAGATAGGAGCTTATTAGCTGAACTAAAAAATAAGTAGAAGAAGTGGTGAAGTGTAACCCTACCTATCATCCCTACCTATCATCCCCACTCAACTGCATTCCACTTCCAATAATAATGTACATTCTGTAAGTTTCTAGGATATGTATCTGATTCATGCATGCCTAACCTCTATGAGGGGCTAAATGGAACTAAACTACTATTTGATATAGAAAACCAAAATTGGCAAAATACTTTATATGGTGTTTTTTGACCTAATTATTAGCTTCGTGTTCCTTGGCTCAGCAAAATGCACCCTGAAAATAGCTGCTCCCTTCATTATAGGGTAAGACTATACTTCTTAGACGTGGCATATGTCATGTCCAGTATTTTCTTGTGTATTTTTTAATTTTATACTATTTTATATTGACATAATTAACACAATTTAAAATTTACTGAATCAGTGATACTAAAAAAAAATTAAATAAATCTAATAAAATTTAAATTATATCAACTAGTATGTAGAATCAAAACAGTAAAAAAAAAAAATAGANATCAAAACAGTAAAAAAAAAATAGAGGACTAAACATGACATATATTACATCAGCGGGGTGTAGGATAGTCTTCCCCTTCTAATATCATACAAGGTCTGCTTGCTATTTGATGCACTTTCATATTGACCCATGTGCACACAATTCCGGCCAATATTTCACTCAAAATATTGGACATGGTTGTCACGCTCTCTTCATGCCATGAATATACAACTCATTATTGTATAGTTCTTTAAAATATTGTTCTATACATTAATTGAGTAAGTTAGTGAAGATAAAGTAGCTAAAGAATGCACACTGATCAGGTGGGTCGAGTAATCTGTGATGCATATTATCTTTAACGGGGATTCTATGATATTACGTGTATATGTCATACTACACTGACATGACAAACATACGTATTTTTTATATTTTATATTTTATTTGATATAAAATTAATTTATCTTATTTTTTCAAACAAACTTAAAAATAATTAATTTGTATACATGTCATTCACACATTGACTATTCTTATGTAGTATGACTTACAACAAATTATCTAAGAAACCTCCTATGTTAATTCATCGATTACATGTTTTATCAAATTTAGGGGTGAATTACACCTTTCTAACCCCAATCTATTAAATTTACATAACTTTTTCCCTAACCTTTTTATTTGAAGAAACTAGTATTTTTATTATTTATAATATCTCCTCTTGTAGTACCCCTCCATTTAAATGTAGGATTAAATTATTCATATCAATGTTCAAAAGATGACACTTAATGTGCTTAACATTTTGTAAATGAACATATTATTCAACTAAGTATGCAAAATAAGGGAGTATTGTGTGCGATTTTGACAGAACTAAATACATGTGTGCGATTTTTGGTATTTTGTGAGTTTCTGCTAGTTTATTTTATCTAATTACAAAGAATGTTAGATTATTATTTTATTCTTTTATTATCCGGAGACATTAAAAATTACAAAATAAGTAACTTGCTTGCTCCGTGGTGATTGTGTTGATATTAGTAGTGGTACTGGTATAAATATCTACTCTTTTTCATAAGCGAGTTTCTCCGAAATAAATATAAAGTAGAGTTGTTCCAGCCTGATTCATCTTTTAATTTTACAAATATTAATATATAACCTAAAATCAAAATACTATAAAAATTATTAATATAAAATAAAATTAGAATATATCAAAAAATTTAATATTCATCATAAAAGATTCTAATATGACAAATATTTTTCTTATATTTAAAACTGATTACAATTATTATGAAATTGAAAAATATCCAAAATGTATAATGACAATTTTTTCATATAAAAATTTATAATAGCATTTTTTACTACTTTGAAAAAATTGTTAAATGTTACATTAGACCACTTTTATTTTAAATATCTGCTTTTTCTCATAAGAAAAGTTCTTCAAAATAAATATAAACTAATGTTGTTACCACACAGTTCATCTTTTAATTTTCAAAAATATTAATATAAAACCTAAAGTCATAATCAAAATATCAGCCACATTACATTAATCTCATGCTTTAAACCGCCATTCCCGACGGCACATGGGACAATGTGCTTGCGAAGTCTGAGAATTCACCCACTTGAGGATACAGTGCAAATGAAATGCATGATTACATACACCCCAAACTGCAAGACAAAAGACAAATAAGTTAAAACTAGTTAGTAGTTACTGTTAAAAGTATTTACTAACCTACAGTGATTTAATCATTTCGACATTTATCCAATGCCATCCTGTTACGTAAAAAATATAGATAAAAAATAAAAGCCAACAACTCTTGTAATTGGGTTTAACATATAGATAAAAGGGTGACAGCTTATTGTCAAGCATCGTTCAATACCCCATGTATGAGATTTTATGATATCTTACTGTAGTGTAAGGAATTCCAATTTCTGGTGGAATTGCTTTTTGAGCTGTTCGAGCAAAAAGCTATATAGTCATCAGATATACTTTTTCCATCAGAACATCTATGTAACTAGGTGGACACTATCTTACCCTCTACCCAGTTGGATGGATTTGGATGGAACCCACTTAATAATTTTAGTGTCATCGCAAAGATATTGAAAACCTAAGTCACTCAATATATGTCAAAATAGTTAATTCTTTGTAAAATTCATAAATAGCACGATATAAGAAAACGTGCCGGAAAGCCTACTAGAAAACAATTACTTCTTGGCATGTTAATTTTCCTATATTGTGTTGTTTATGAATTTTATAAACAAACTGTTTTGGCACATATTTAGTAATTTAATTTTTTTGAAATTTTTACAATAATACCAAAATCACACTCTAAATCTCATTGAGACTCCACCCAAAATCTCACCTAAAGAGAGTGAGGATAGTGCTACTCTCCTTAGGGAGGGAGGGGGGGAGCTTAGTGCTCCCCATATAACTAACATGTCACAGCCAGATGATCATGAGATTCACATGAGGGTGGAACAGAAAGTTGTTCATTGTTTCTTGAAGAGGGGGATGGTTGGCTGATGTTGTTGAAGGTAATGGGTTCAATAGATTCAAACATGAAATACATAACAATCTTGACGCCAACGTTTCAATTTGACTTGCTGCACATGTTTCAATAACATGAGCATATTTATGTCAGACCCGATAGCTGTTCAACAACTTCAATCAAATGAACTATAAAACCAATTATTATAGATGTACTATTGTTTATGTTGCCTAGAATTTAGAGCGGGTCCTGTAACCAATATTCAAATCAAAATCATGTTAAATAGATACCAGAGAACAAGGGAATTGTAAATCTAAAACCATTATAACGTAAGTCTTTCTCCTTCCCGAGTAAGAAAGCTAGGACTCTAGAACAATACGGGTAAAGCATTACTAGGGAATTACCAAACAATACAAGACATGTATGATAGACCTTCCATTGAAAATTAAATAAAAACCTACAAGTTCAAAAACGAACTTTCGAAACATTTGTCATATATCTTGTTAATATATTAAAAGTTGAGAAAGGCCCGTCTTGTTGTAGCTGCATAGCATTTATCACTCACTAATAGCTGTTATCAAAAGATTGCCCGAGATCCCATATAAAGGCAACAGAAATTTATCTGCTTTAATGAAGCATGCTTTTATACTCGGTGGTTGTGTTTACAGGGTGGGGGATCAAACAGGGGGGCTTCTTGAGATAGGATACCTGACCACTAAAGCTACTGCCTGAGTAGCAAGGAACCTCCTAAATTGGAAAATAAGAAATTGAATTATAACGATTTGCACGCATCTGAAAGCGAGGATGAGGCCGTCAGGCCCATCATATAAAATTATCGGTAACTTACTCAATGGGCAGTCATCACCAGGAAGTTTACAGTCAGGACAACATCCATCAAAGGCCATCCTACAAATACCGCATGTTTCATCATGGGCATCCCAAGTCCATGAAGCAACAGCCTGCCATCTACAATTGATGGAGGGAAGTAGAACGTAAGAATCCAGAGAGGAAAATCAACAACACGGAATGAGGACATTGAGATTCCCACAAGAAAGGTAGTATAAGGACCAAAAAATTTCAACCTAGCAGTATACAGAGTTACTTCAAAAACATCCATAACAAAGTTATTAGTTGTAGTTGCTCACATTCAGGTGGTGTTTGGTACCAGTTATCCTATTTTTTGGGAATTTTTACTTTTTTGAAAATCCTATTCCCAAAAATGAGATTACTAGGAAAGTTGATATTCCTATATTTGGTTAACACTCAACTTTCTGGGGAATAATATCCTCCCTCCCTCCCTCTCCTCTTTGGTCCTTGGGATCTCTTGGCTCTCTCTCTCTCCTTTGCGCTCAGATCCTTTGAAAGTTGAGGGTTTTTGCTACATGTCGAACCTCAAATTTGCTCCATTCTAGGGTTTCATCGCCATTGAAACTCAATTTTGAAGTTTCTCTGACTTCGAATTGTTTGGTAATTGGCCAATTCGACGCGGAATTCATGGCAATTTGAAGTTCGAGTTTGTCTTCGATCTGGGCTTTGAGTGAGGAAGTGGATGAGAGAGGAGGTCACTGCTGGTTGGTGAATGTGTGTTTTCAAGGGAATTAAGCCAAGTGCAAAAAGAGATTCCAAGCTTGTGATTCGCAGCAGGTCGAGGTGGGCTAAATGCGGCTAGTTGTACTCTGAAGGCTCTGATTGCTATTTGATTTGTGGTATGGAGTGGCATAAAGCAGGGAAAAAAGTAGAATGGTGTGGAGGACGGGCGCTGGGCACTGCAAACCCAACGCTAAGCACTGACACCTCCATTCTTGGGAAAGTTTGATTCCCACTACTTGAGGTGGGAAAGTTTTACTCTCATTTTGTGTACAAATTTCATTCCTGAGTATCTTTTATTCCCAGGAATAATTTTGTATCTCTTGCACCAAACATAGGAAAGTTTTATTCCCACCTTACTTTCTCAAGAATCTTAAAACATAGCTAGTACCAAACACCATCTCACATACAAAACACCATCATTACATGAGTAAAAACAAGTTCATCATTGTATATGAAGTTAAAAAGAGAACATACTCTGTTTAGAAGCCCAAGAGACATCCAGATAGAGAACTGAATCAAGGAAAACATTTTCTGCAAAATACCTCTTATATAAGCAACAAAAGATTCGAAGCAAAGAAACACATTACACTACAAAGCAAAGGCAAAAACATGGACAGAGGATTATTCACTTCCGTTCATTTCAAAGATTGCTACCTTGTATGTTTCAAAAACTACCTATACGTAAACACTTGGCGGCTGTTTCCAGTGGCTAGTGAAAATCAATTAGAAAGACGTACCAGATTCGTCATGTTATCATTCTTCATTGTAACTAATAAACTTACTCACTAAGAGTTTCCAAATATTCTTAAACTTATTATAGATGTAAGAAGTTCTTTTGTTCTTTAAAAAGCTAGAACTATGGGCTCCCAACTGTGCTTGTTATTTGTCTCAACCCAATGAAGAAAAANAAAAAAAAAAAAAAAAAAAAAAAAAAAAAGAGGGCGGGGAGATCATTTTACTTTAAGTGTCCACAAGTTCCCCCAATAGATAATATTCAAATGTCCAATGAACAGGCATACATTTTTTGAGGGAATTCAAATGTGCTACTATAATTTGTATTGTAGTATGATCGCCTGGAAGAAGAATGGGGAACTCTACAAAGAAGCATTTTGTAATGTAAACAAAAAATTTGCAATTAAGAAATTTAGAAAGAAAAAGAAATAAAAAAAAAAAAAAAAACTTAATAACAAGAATAGCATTTGAAAAGGATACGCACGACCTTGACCTCATCTTTTTCCTTTGTAGTCTAGAATAGCAAACCTCACTTATGTATGCTCAATGATGGAGCTGATTGAGGGCACATGGTCAGGGCAGCAGAACTAACAAGATCAGGGTAGGGTAAGTGGCTATCAAGTTAATATGGAATCAATATAAAACAAAAAAACAAAAAACGCAAATGAAGTGCATGAAATGGAAATGGTTATGTGTTAGTCCTAATGGAATCTTAGGAAGTGTAAGTAACTTATTTGGAATGCCGAGTGTGAGAATGTAAAAATGTGTTAGCAGCGTGTGTGTGGCGTGTAAGTGAGGTAATAGAAAGCATTTCTGGTGTAAAAGTGACAATAAATCACTCGCGAAAGGGATGTTACTAAAGTAGGTGAACTGCAAACTTAGCTAATAAGGTGGAGAGGGAACGACATGAAGTATATGTGATGCAAAAAAAATATCAAAAGAATGAAACTTAATCTTCCAAAAGTTTTTTATAACACGTAAAGACTTTTAAATGAAAATATCAAAAGAATGAAACTTAGCTAATATAAAACTCTCATTTTTTCCCTTTTCTGTATATACAAGTGTATAATAACACCAACATATAATATAAATCATTAAATTGCAACACAAATTAGTTCAGCAAATGAAAATCCATCAAAAAATTAATTGCTAAATATTCAGATCCACTAGTATACACTGGAGTTATCAGAGTAGAGTACGTACTGGCTATGAGATTCTCAATTGCAACCTACTTGTAGCAGAATCTGAGAAAAGTGAGAGTTCCATTTTTGGTTCTCCATGGCACTAGTGATACTGACACTGACCGTGAAGCTTCTCAAAAATTGTATGAAGAAGCCTCCTCATCTGACAAAACCATCAAATTATATGAAGGATTCTTACATGGCCTCCTCTTCAAACCAGAACAAGATTCTATCACCCAGAACATAATTCAATAGCTGAATAGTAGAGTCTAAGGTTAGGTAGGGCAGTGAGTGAGAAGATAGTACGGATTCTTTCAACCAAGAGGAAAATGGAGAAGAAATGCCTTAATTTAGTGAGATTTGATGGATTAGTGCAAGGGTTTCCTAGTGATGAAAAGGAAAGAAAATTGTGGCCAAACAAAATTGATGAATATCTTTATCTTGAAATCCTGACAATTATGCTTAATTCTTTCATTTATTCCAACAGTAGCTCTAGTGAGTATTGTTTCTGAATTCTCGCCCTCCTCTTTTACTGTGGAAAGGTGAAAATCAATCCCCTCACTATGTTTTTACTTCCTGAATCCAAGTTCTAAAAAAAAGTAAATGATATGCAGATTGAGTATGACTGACTGTAGGATCGCAGAGCTAAGCGTTGCTTTCATCTATTTCTGAATTCTATTTAGAACACTGATACACTTGTTGAAACAGCAATGGTCTAAATGCATAAACAGCTTGAAAGAGAGCAAAATACAATTAGAAGTCATACAGAAGTTGACACGTAATGTGACCATCTATAATAATTTTGGTTATTGTGAGGTTAACATTACTATAAGACCAGGGGCGGATCCACATTGTAGCTTGGGGGGCAATTGCCCCCAATAGCTCAAAAACATTGTATTTAATGTATATATAATAATTCCATACCTATACTATTTATACTAATTTGCCCCCACTAAAATGTTGTTGTTACCCCCACAACCCCACTACCAGGGGCAGATCCAAAAAATAATTTATAAATGTAGCTATGTATAGTTTTATAGTTATCCAAAAAATAATAATTATAGGAAAATAAATTCTTAATAATTCATAATTGTATTATAGGTTAAATTTTAAATTCAAAAAATTATAAGAATAAATAAACACACAATACAATTTGTAATACTACGAAAAAGAATATGCTTTTTGTCCAAGAGCATAAGAATATGTATAGAACTATAAATTATTATTCATGATTTATATTTGATCTAGTTAATCGATGAGTTCATGCTCTTGCTATGACTTTGAATTTTGTAACGGAAGAAAAAATTGCTATTTGAACTTCCTATTTTACACTGGAAGCTTAAATACTTTCTTTTATAATGCTAATGAAAAATGAATAAGATGTAGAAAACTTCATTTAATTTTGACTTATATGTGAAAAACCCCCCAAGGTTTAAAAATGTGCAAGAAACCCTTAAGCTTTATAAATTGTGCAAAAAAAGCTTATGTCTATATTTTTATTAATTCATGGACAGAACTATCATATGCCACTCATGTGAGAGCTCTCATTTCTACTAACTATTTTTTTTTGGTATTTTTGGATGACTCTAGATTCTAACACAGAACCCATAAGTCTTGAGGACGATCTCAGTACCACTCAGCTTTTTGATCTTTTTTAATAATCTAATCCCAAATTAAAGATAATTAACTATACAAATATCTATATCTATCTATATCTAATAGGACTATAATTTGGATAACCACTAAAGCAACCCAAACGGGTAATTCAATAGGATTTTTTATTTTGTGTCGCCCCCTGCCGTAATGCCAAGCCGCGCATCGCACGGGGCCCAATACTAGTAATATTAATAAGAAAGTACACAATGTGGAGCTAACAAGTGTCCCTATTAAGGTGATGACAAGTGACATGCTATGGGAATTTCTTCCTTTCTAGAGTATTTAAAAAATAATTTATTATGTTAACTATGTGTGTATCAAAAATAAAAAATAAGGAAAAAAATTCAAATACTAATGTCCTTAAATAACTTCGTTATTTATGTTTCCTAACGTAATATTATTTCAGAATAAATAAAAACCAAAAAGACGTTAGTTTCCAAAATGGGTGAATGTATTTGATTGCTTGATTTGCAATCAGGAGAGTAACCGAAATCATAAAGGTGAAAAAGGCAAATCTACCATATTTGTCATTATGTGTTACTGCCACCCTTCACAAAAAAAGCCAATCAAGGTAATATTTTTCTATTTAATTTTGGCAATTACTCTCATAAATTGATGACACCGAATAATTTGTTAATTGTTATTTTGAAATCAGAATTAGGGTTACCTTTCCTTTGCCCCATATCCCTATATAAATAGCACCCTATTGTGGTTTATTTTAACAGCACCCTCACGCCAACCTTTGCTTCAGTAAGCTACTTACTGCCAATTCGTTCCAATGGTATTGAAGTATGTTTCTTTCTTTTTGTCTGAAATTCTTAGTTGGTTGCAAGCTTATCTAAGATTGGTAATATTTGCTTTATCAGTGAGGCTGTTTAGCCAATTCCTTTCTACTTCTATTGGAATATGTTCAGTGAGGTGGTTTTTCTACTATAGTGAGGTGGTTCCAATAGTATTATTTTATTTTGCTCAGGTGTGTCTATTTTTGTCTGATCTCCTCCTTTCCAATCTCTTTTGTCTGATCTCCTTCTCCCTTGCAATTGCCTTTACAATTCGTACCCCTTACGTATAAGCACAATAGTNTTTTTTTTTTTTTTTTTTTTTTTTATATATTAATTTAGCTTTACTATATAGAGAAATTATTATTCTGTTTTTTATGTAGCTTGAGAAATACTTTTTTTTTTTTTTGCTAATAACCATTGCACATATCATGTTCTATTTTAGTTTTTGGAATGTAGGTTTCTAATTCTTTTGGGGACATCCATTGAAGGTAAAAGTTCCATTCCTTTTATATGTTTGAAAGTGCTTGTTTATATTGATATTTTTGCTTATTTATATTGTTTACTGAAAGATGTCTCAGTCACTCTGTGTTTGGTCAGGTCTCATTTCATTGCAAGTCCTTCATTGACTATGCATTATATTTTTTATGAAATAATAGTTCTAGATCCAAAAAAAATTCTCCAACAGTCTTCCCAATTTCAATTATGAGTACCTGTAGATTATTAAAACACCTGAGCGTGGAGAGTTTCATCAGCCAAGTCCGTGTTAAATGCCTTCAAAATGGAATCCCTCTCCTAAAAGAAAACATGATATAAACTAAATCTATGAAATAAAATTAGTTACACCTTTAGTCATGTTGTGTTATTCCTTTCAAGGTAGTCAGCAACATGATTATTATAGATAAACAGGTATTGACATATCAACTACATATTGTATACAGTGACACATAATTTAATGTTCCCAGAAGGTGAAGAAAATAACATTAATAATATGATATGCCATGTTATACCATTGTTTTTTTTTTTTTTTTAGTTTTTATCATAAAGTCAAAGCAATGCAATTGTTATAAATTGTTATCATATGCGGCAATATAAGTGTTTTATGTTTTATAATTCTTTGCTCATCCTTAATCTCCATAATAGTATAGCACTGTTATTTATGAATATAATGTTTATGTTTTTATAATTTTGCCACAAATCTATTCTTTAGTTCATAAAGAGTTAGGGGAGTCAGAAAAGACATCCAAGCTCCGATCTACACCTTTTTGGTAAGTATTGTTTTTCTTAGTATATTTTTGATTGAAATTCTACTATATTGAATTAACGGGATGAATTTACAAAGTGTAGATCTTTTATTTTTTTGAAAACTCAAAGATTAGTACATACCCAAACAGAGTATCTAGTAAAAATTACTTTTCATCCGCATTGTAGCTTAAGAATCAACAGAAGGGTATGAATTTGCCAATTCAGTTATTTGAATGCATTCTTTTGTGGATGTTACTAATACCCAAATAATTTCCTTGATATCAATGTATCATTTTTAAACATGGGGATCACAAGTCCATATCTTATTACAAAGGCTTAAACCCCTTTTTGTCAAGTGATATAAGGCTATTTTCTCTATTAACCCAGTTGCAACTCCAAATTGTTCATAGTAGATAAACTATCTCAACTCACAGTTACATTAGTAATGCTCCGCTTTCTTTTTTCTTAAAAGAAAAAAATTATTTTTATGTGAAGTGACATTTGAATATTATCTTTTTAACAGTAGAGGATTGTTACACTAACCCACATCTTACTCCACATACGATGTCAAATTTACATGGCACTTTGACAATGCAACAAGTACAGAGAATAAAGTGTGCTTGCAAAATAATTGATGAAAAATTACTAAAAAATCTATAAATAATTGAATCTGCCATTGCTGTTTAATTCTTACATTTCTGGTACTATTTGTCAAGAACCAATTCAATCTAAAAGCTTAAGTTGATAGATGAAGACTCATGAATAGATTTATATCTAACATGCCCTCGCACGCGAANAAGTGTGCTTGCAAAATAATTGATGAAAAATTACTAAAAAATCTATAAATAATTGAATCTGCCATTGCTGTTTAATTCTTACATTTCTGGTACTATTTGTCAAGAACCAATTCAATCTAAAAGCTTAAACTGATAGATGAAGGCTCATGAATAGATTTATATCTAACATGCCCCCGCACGCGAAAGCCCTTTGGGCTTGAAGCGTAGACAAAGCATAGGCTCATTTATACCATGTGCTGAAATTTTAATTTAATTGAGAAAGTGAGGACGAAAGGATTCGATCTCTTGATCATTTGGTCAAAGAGGCTCTGATATCATATTAAGAACCGATTCAACCTAAAAGCTTAAGCTGATAGATGAAGACCCATGAATAGATTTATATCTAACACTATTCAATTTTATTGCTTTATGATATGCATTTAATTCATTACTCCTTTTTCTAGGCTAACAATATATTTCTGTGTCATCATTTTTTAAGTTAGTATGTTTTATTTCTATTATCCTTGGGAGGGAAAATGAATATTTTTAGCCTAAAAATTTCTATAGCACAGGAGCCCCGTTAGGTTAAAATCAGAAAATACATATACCAAACAAATTATCAAATAATATAAGAAAAATATTGATGTAATTCAATTTCTAGGCCAAACTGAGTTTATGCAATTAGACCTCATAAATGAATACAAAGTAGTATAGCTGTCTATAGTGCAATAAGTTTTCCATTTGCAGAACCCGATCTTCTTGAATCTAACACACTTACAACAGCAAATGTTTTGTAGGGATGCAAGCTATATATATAATTTTTATTTATATAATGACCAATTGAAATTTCGCCCATTATTCTTCTTTGCAAGAAATGCCTGGGTTGGAGAATAGAGAGATACTTTTGTTTACTGCAAACAACTTCTCTGCTGACCTATCTAAGCAAAGAAGACTTTGGTTTTGAATCACATAGACATCATTAATTATATTTCAATGTTGTCACAATGTACCCGAAGGTCGCTACATAAAGAAAGAAAAGATTAGTTTTCGAAAGAAAACTTGGAGTCGCCACCAATTGTATTAAGAAAATGGGAAACAATTGGAAAANAGAAGACTTTGGTTTTGAATCACATAGACGTCATTAATTATATTTCAATGTTGTCACAACGTACCCGAAGGTCGCTACATAAAGAAAGAAAAGATTAGTTTTCAAAAGAAAACTTGGAGTCGCCACCAATTGTATTAAGAAAATGGGGAACAATTAGAAAACCTATTTTTTTAATAAAAAAAACAACGGTCTACAAACCAGAGAGGATTTGGGAGTCTGTTTATGCGTGGGGAAGGTGTTAGGCACCCCACAACATCTGTCTAAAGATGGTTACCCTAAATTAGTTGTGCAAACAGAATATGGCAAAACATGTACATTTTATTTACCCCAGAATAATGAATTGTTACAAGAATATCTAATAAAAATAAAAACAAAGAATTTAAATGTGCAATGCATGATTCCTCTACCGAGACCTAAATCCTTCCACCCTTTTATCGCATAAAGTGACCATCCAGGGTGGCACTACCTTCACCTAGGTTGGATAGAGAAAGGCATCCCATATAGGATTGGCTCGCCCTATCCTTTCATGAGAAGTGAAGGGGCATGCGGATACTACTTGACACAGGTATATTTTTTTATGCAGTGCAAATGCACGATCTAAAATATTACAAAACTTGTCTCAAAATCTAGGTACATATAAGTCTTAATTTACATTGAAAAATAAAAAATGTGATAAATAAAATATCATTCTTGCTCCAAGCTTGCAGCCAGGTATCTTCTGGTTGAGCCTTCCGATTTGCTCATACTCATAATTACGATTAGTTGTATCCAAGGATGCTCATGAATACACCAAAACACATGTTAGGTAAGACTTGAAGACTTAAAAATTTTTTACCTAGGTGACCTACATATTTAATCTCCACATGCTTCAAATGGAATAATCCAAAATCAACCAAAAATGCACAAACAAACCCTAAATAGCCCTTATAATAGAAAAAAAANCAAACAAACCCTAAACAGCCCTTATAATAGAAAAAAAAAATTCATCACACATAAGAATGACAACTAAACACATAGGCAAAGTACACCAAGAAATGAGGCATAATACACCATGACAACCAACAAACATACCCAAAACCAACATCATTATCAAGAGACAAAATCGAGGGAAGTCCAAATGATTCACATATTCATCGGTTATCTCAAACATCTGTGTTCGAGCCAAAACTGAGAGTAAACTAGATATGCAAAAAATCTAAAAATTATACACAATGGAGATACATGTCTCCTGGTTCTAATGAGACCAACAACACTAAAATCCGAGCTCTATAGCTCCAAAAATAAATCAAACATTGAGTACTGCTAGAGAAGAACAACAAGCTTGACAACTCAGAAAAACAGCCAACTTTCCGTGCAAACTGGGAGCAAACTAACCATGAAAAAAATCTGAAAAATTTACACATTGAAGACATGCATCTTACGGTTCTATTAGGATAGACGACGCTAAAATAGGAGCTCTGTAGCTCCAAAAATAAATCAAACATTGAGTACTGCCAGAGAAGAACAACAGGCCTGACAACTCAAAAAAACAGTCAACTTTCCATGAAAACTGGGAACAAACTAACTATGTAAAAAATCTGAAAAATTTACACATTGAAAATATGCATCTTACGGTTCTATTGGGATAGACGATGCTAAAATATGAGCTCTATAGCTTCAGAAATAAAGTGTCTTTGATGCATCTATTCACAACCAAGCTCATACCAAATGCCTTACATTATATTAAAATAAAAGAACAGCATGAACACAATTGCTTTGCCTAATTTACAATGCATATCATGAAGAGGCATAATAAGGGGCAATTACTNTAAAAGCAAGCTTCATGGGCAATTACTATTTCCTCACCAAAAAAAAAACCGAAGCATGGAATCACCATGACTAGAGAGATGAAAACCATATCTAAACACATTTATCTCAATAGTATAGAGCAACAAAAAAACATAGAGGCCAATATTTCTTAGGCACAAACACCTAATTATCCTCAAAACAGCCCCAAAAATGTAAAACAGATAATGCAAGTAAACTAAAACAGCTGAGAGAAATACACTAAAACAGAGCTTCAATGAGCATGCAAACCGACCCGAAATGAACAATTAATCAAGGGCAGGGCAGTGGCAAAAATCAAACCAGAAACAGCAATAAGATACCACAGAACAGCAGCAACAAAAAAAAAACACCCAGGCAGCAACAGTAAGTCTAATGCAAATCTGCTCAAGATTAACTTAATATACTAAAAACTGAAATTGTACCAATGGAGACAATCCAAATCACCATTCTAAAAATCATAAACAAAGGCATTATCATATCATAACAACAG
>QAOA01008200.1:11146-21429 GCA_003255065.1 Cercis canadensis | reverse complement strand
TCGTTGTATGCAGCAGTACGTCAAGCTCGTTATTCAATCTGTTTCAACAAGTATGCAGAAGACCTTGGGAAAGAAAAGGAGAATTTGATGTTAACAAGAAAAAGTATGCAAGAGCGTGCAGAAAAAGCAAAACAAGATGCGAAAAAGATCGATGTTATGGTTGAGAAGTGGTTGGAAGATGCAAACGCTCTCATAGAGGAAGTGGAGAAGCTGGAGGAAAAAGTGAAAGCAAACAAGATCTGTTGTTTTGGGCGCTGCCCAAATTTTATTTGGCGATATCATGTTGGCAAACAGGCAGCAGAGAAGACAAAGGCCGTGATAGACCTCAACCAAAAAAGAATCCCAGAATTTGCACACCCCGCTACACCTCCAGGCATGGAATACTTTTGTTCTGAAGGTTTTATTTTCTTCGAAAGTACAAGAATAGCTTATGGTCAACTTTTGGAGGCATTGAAAGCTGATGAGGTTTCCATGATTGGGTTGTATGGGATGGGGGGTTGTGGTAAAACCACATTGGTAAAACAAGTAGGTAAGGCAGCAGAGAAGACTTTTAATAAAGTGGCCTTTGCTGTTGTGTCTAATAATGTGGATGTTCAAAAGATACAAGGTGAAATTGCAAGCTATTTAGATTTGGATCTAAAGGAAAAAGAAGTATTATTAGAGAGAGCCAGAATCTTGTGGTCAAGATTAACTAATGGAGAAAAGATTCTCATAATTCTAGATGATGTATGGGAAAGGCTTGATTTTGAAGCAATAGGCATTCCCTTGGGTGAAAATCGCAAGGGATGCAAAGTTTTGTTAACTTCAAGACGTGTGGGAGTTTGCACTTCAATGGATTGCCAAAAAGCAATTCACTTATCACTCTTAAATGAAGAAGAAGCATTGACTCTGTTTCAAAATCATGCAAGAATTACTTCTGATTCTTTCAATGGTCTGGCAAAAGAGATTACAAAAGAATGTAAAGGATTGCCTATTGCAATTGCAGTTGTGGCAAGCACTTTGAAGGGAAAAAGTGACAGTGAATGGGAGGAAGCATTGGAAAATTTGAGAGGAGCTACACCAATGGAGGTAGAAGAAGGTCTCAGAGATCCATATAATTGTTTGATGTTAAGTTATGATAATCTCAGAAATGAACAAGCCAAGTCACTCTTCTTGATGTGCTCTGTATTTCCAGAAGATTTTGAAATTCATGAAGAATATTTAGCGAGATATGGGATTGGGCTAGGCTTATTTGGAGAAGTTAGCTCTTATGAAAGAGCAAGGAATCAAATGAGTGTTGCTAAAAATAAGCTCATAGATTCTTGCTTGTTGCTGAAAGGTAATAAAGAGCAATATATCAAAATGCATGACTTAGTTCGTGACATGGCCTTGTATATATCAAAGAAAGAAAAGAAGGTGATAATGGGATCGGAAAGTAGTAGAAGGCTGTCAAAAATGAACCCAACTTTGGAAGACAATACAATAAGATATTTGTGGTGTGATATGACATGGCAACTAGATTGTCCACAAGTTGAGTTCTTGTATTGGAGGGCTTTAAATGATTCAATTTCAGTAGATGGAGTTTTCAGAACAATGAAAGATCTTAGAGTTTTGGTCCTTAAGCATGAAAACTCCAATTGGACAAAGCAAGATCTATTGGTGGTAAAGTCAACTCAATGGCCGACAAATCTTTATTGTCTATTCCTAGACGGATGTAACCTAGGTGATATCTCTTTTTTGGGAAGCCTAAAGAAACTTGAGTCTCTTGTGTTGTGGAATTGCTCATTTGAGAAATTACCAGATGAAATTACAGAGCTATCAAAGTTAAAATTATTAGATTTGTCTGAATGTCAAATTGAAAGAAATCCTTATGAAATGATTGGAAGATGCTCACAATTAGAAGAATTATATTTTGCTGGAAATGAATGGGAGGAAAAAGGGGAAATACCTGCTGTTTTCTTGGACAAAAATAATGGTTTGCAGAGGTATCGTATAGAATTGGGAGATTTTGGGCAATTTGAGTCTGAGGAGTTTTCCATAAAAAGAGGCTTATACTTATATACTCGCAATTTTGATGCTTTAATCTCCAGTGCAGCAATTCAGGATTTGGTACAAAGAGCAGAATTTCTTCAACTGAATATTGAAACTATGGGAGGTTGTAAGAATATCATCCCTGACTTTCTTCAAGCAATAGGAGGAGCTATGAATGAGCTGACTCAATTGCGTCTTGACAGGTGTCACAATATAGAGTGCCTATTTGACACTAGCAATCCTTCGTTCAAGGTTGAAAATGTCTTCTCCAAGTTGGTTACGCTAAGAATCAGATGGATGTATGGTTTGGAAACTTTGTGGCGGGGTCCACATGTACTGAAGCTGAACCTATTGTGCGAGTTGTCCTTGGTCCATTGTCCAATGCTGACGTCAGTCTTCACGTGTGCTGTTGCTCAAAGTCTCGTAGTGTTGGAAGAAATATATATAGTACACTGTCACAAACTGAAGCATATAGTAAGAGATGAAGAGAAGGATAATGATCAAAAGAATTCTGCATCAATCTTCCCAAAATTAAAGAACCTTTCTGTCTATACATGCTACGAATTGGAATACTTAATCCCAGTCTCTTTTGCTGGGGGCCTTGTGCAATTGGAATGTTTGACAATAGCTTTTGCTCCAAAGTTGATACACGTGTTTGGCCAATCATCAACCAATCATGAAGATCATAATCAAAACAGGTTCCAGATCATCAACCTCCCTGTTCTCAAGCAACTCATTTTTGTTAGATTGCCAAATATAAAAGCTATTTGCCCAGAAAATTATTACCCAACGTGGCCATCTTTGAAAGAATTGAAATGGTACAATTGTCCACAATTAAAGGTGGTATCTGTCAATAAATGCATTGATGGTGATTCACAAGTGATCACACAACAGGGCGACACTCCCACAGAGGTACTCCACCCTGTAATCTTATTTATGAATATTAATAACTATGCATTTTAGCTGCACATAGGTTTAGGAATTTAACTCTTACTATTTTCCTTCTACAATAAATACACAAGGAGACATTCTAATATTCTTAAACTCTGTTTCTGATTCTCGAGTAAAAAGACAAAGAACTATCTGATTGTTTAGGACAAATTTCATAAATTTATTTTGCTATTTCTTAATTAAATCCTCATCTTACTTTTTCTTAATTAATTATTCTACACTTTTACAGGAACAACAATTGAGTCCAAATGTTATGCATGACAACCAAACAATTAATGAAGTTGCACTTTCAAAAACGGTGCAAAGTATAGAAAGACTTTCTGTTGAAGCCTGTAAAATTGAAGGCATTTTTCAGCTGTCAGGACATCCCATTAGTGGATCAGATCTACAACCATTAACATCTTGTTTAAAATATTTGATGTTAACTGACCTGGATGAGCTGGTCTATATCTGCAAGGATCCTAGAAAATTTGTTAGCCTTCAAAATCTTCAACAACTAAAAGTTTGTAGTTGTCCAAAATTAAAATTTATCTTCTCTGCCTCTATCTTTGGAAGCCTGCCACAATTGGAGGAGCTGTATATTGAAGATTGTCCTCAGCTAGAGCAAATCATTGAGGATGGGGAAACACAAATGTTTTTAAAACATACAGAAATTAATGAAGTGAATCATTGCCTGAAAAATACTTCGAGTGAGGAATTTCATAATGCACCTAAGAATCCAGGTATACATTTTTAGAGTTTATATGCATGAATTACTTTTTTTTGACTTTTTTCTATGGTCGTTGAATAATGTTATGGAAACTATAGAAAATAACATTAATTAGTATCTCACTTGAAAAGAAATGATTCTATTGCATTATCTTTGTCCCATAAAAATAATACTAATTCACCACATTAAATAATGGCATGCGCATATTATATCAAAAATTAATTTCTCTTTATCAACTCAAAATGATGTGATGATTAGAAATTAGGAAATCACATTACTTGTATAATTGAACATGGCGGGTGGCCTTTATTGAACATCTTCAGCCTTTATTGAATAAAGCGTATAATCATGATACATAATTATGAAAATAGATATACATTGCTTGTACTAAAAAAAAAAAGAAAAATACATTATTTTTTTTGCAACATTAAAAGCTCTAGAATTTCAACATTTATCAAATTATGAAATGCAGGAACTTCAAAGTGCCTTTCATTGTATGAATGGCTTTCAAGACCATTCAATCTTCGCAAACTTAAAAAATATGAGGAAGATCGAAAAAATCAAAGTGGAGAAATAGCTCAAGAAGTTCATGATGTGCAAAGTTATGTTTCAATGTTCCCAAGATTGAGAATTCTTCGGATTAATAAATGCAGCTTATTAGAATATATATTCCCGGTCTCTTTTGCTCGAGATCTAGTGAAGTTTGAAAAGATGGCAATATATCAAAAGGATCAGAACTCATCCAATTACCACTGTCAACAAGTGTGCTTCCCAAGCCTCACTGAAATTGAGATCCAGGAGTGCAACAACTTGAAATATCTTTTCGTCATCTTCTCATCTCATGAGCTTCCACTGCTAAATAAGCTAACCATAAAAGGATGCTCATTATTAGAGAATGTCTTTGCACGTAAAGAAAGTGATACTGAAGATGGGCAGGCCATCATGCTTTCAAAGCTGACAAAGCTGAGGCTAAGCAAACTGCCAAACCTCATCAATATTTTCAAAGGATTTAAGTGGCAATCTGTTGATGCCTTCAAAGTGACGGACTGTCCAAAACTCACTTCAACAATAAATGGAAACCCAGGTGCACTACATTTCTTTCATATAACTTTGAGGATTTTCCTTTCTGTAATTTCTTAAAATTTTTCAATCTATTATGTAGTCTAATGAAATCAATCAAACATATTATAATTGAGGAAATGTTCAGCCCAGTTCAAATTCTAAAATGTATATCTATGCGGACATGGTATATATTTGTTCATATGTAAATAAAGAAACTATACTGCGTAGCAATACATTTGGGCCAGGAATTAGAAAGCCATATATATCTCTGACGCAATATTTTTGAACATGGCCTCTGTTACGTAATTCATATCTAATATACATCACAATGCGTAATGCATACAAACATGCTTTCAATGCTTTCTGTAGAGGTAGAAAGCAAAGAACGGGAAGAAGAAACGGAAGAGGAAGAGGAAGAGTTAGAATCAGAGGGAGAATGGGAAGAAACTGAAGAGGAAGAGTCAGAATCAGAGGGAGAAGAAGAAGAAGAAGAATCACAATCGGAACTAAAGCAGAGAGAAGATGTAGAAGTGGAGGACATGAATGTAATTGGGCAGAGTAGCACGAGCTGTCTAGAAAGTAGAGAAAGGATCATAGGGGACAGCCCAAATATCACTTCAGGTACACAATACGCTTCATATACTTACAGATCCTCTCTGCATTTGTTACGCTTCATATATGTTGATCTATATATTCTAAATAAAAGAGTCATTTATAGTTTAATTATTTATCTAAGTTTATTCCTATTCCTATTAGGATTAGTTGGGCATTCCTATACAATTTCATATGCAATAAGTGGAATTGATGTTATTATTCATAGGATAATAATTAATAGAACTATATTATACATTAGATACAATGGGACTAGGAGTAGGAATTAGAACTGTAATTTATATCTCTTACTTCAGTTACGTAACTCTCATAAGACTACATTCACTTAGATTGTGATGCTTATGCCTCTTTTATGTCAATCTAAACCTTGATTTGTATCTACTTGTTCCAATGGCCAAATCAATAGAGGAAAGAGGCAATGAAAACAAACTGGAGGAAGCTAATGTAATTGAGCAGAGTACTACATGCTATTCAGAAAGCAAAGAAGCTCATAAAAAGCAGGGTGAAACTCCCTTGCCAGGTATTGCAGCTTCTGGCCTAGGTGAAACTTATATCTTCAATTTATTCAACAGATGTGAATAGAATACCTTTGTCACATAATTGCGGACATTTCTTAATAATATAATTATTTTCTGCATTGAAGAATCTACTGTACAAGCAACACCTTGCACACGGAAAGGCCCTGCACCAAAGAAATTAACAGAGGTAACTTCATCACTTGTAGGTTTATTGTATTCTCTTTAGTATATAAGTATGTACATATGGCCAAAACATCAAGTATTTCTGTGCTTACAAATTATTTCCTATAGGATATGATTGACGAAGAACCAATGAGTGGACTGGTTACCATTGAATTTGTGGACAGAACTGATCTAACTTCAGAAGTTGTAACTAGTGTTATAGAACTTACAGATAATAGTGTTTCTAAAGCATCAGCATCAATGAAATTGCACGATGCTGCTAGGACTTCACCAATTTCTCAATCTTCTTCTTCCATACAGAAAGCAGCAGGTACGGTTTTTTATCTCATAGACACTTTTGTTATATAACTCACATAAGACTACATTATCCTACATCATGATGCTTATGCCTCTTTCTGTTAATCTAAAACACAATTTGCATCTACTCGTTATAATGACCTAACTATTAGAAGAAGGGGACAATCTAAAAAAGATTGAGCAAAATGCTGCAAGCTATTCAGGAAGCAGAGAAGCTCTGCAAAACACTACTAGCCCTCAAATTGTCACTGAAGAGTACAACCAAAATGGCAAAGGCATCAAATCTGACAAGCAGGGAGGTCCTGCATCAATGAAATCTACAGTGGAAACATCATCACTTGTACGTTTATTACACTATCTTCAGTACAAATATATACAAAGTTGGCCTAAGATTGATTCCTTTCTTATTTATTATTTTGTATAGGAGATGGTGAAAAAAGCATCAAAGAGTGACCCAGTATCAATGGATCATCACCAAGAAGCTTTTGAAGGTAACAAAGGTGGAATATATCTTCACAAGTTGTGCAGAATAAGTTGGAACTCACAATTGATACTCTTCCCAAAATATTTGCATCAATTAATCCTATCTCATAATTGAGCCATCAATCATCAATTTATCATTATTCCTCCATCTATAGGTACATCAATTTACCATTATTTTTCCTGTTCTTATTCCTGCAGTTCATTTAGGAGACCTTGCAAGTGATTTGGACCTCAACAAGGCAACAAATGTTCAACAGAAAATGCCCCAAATTAGTTCACTAAACAAGGAAGAGGTGTATCTCTTGTGCCATTATATACAATTAATTCTTGCAAATGTTGTTTGGAAAATTATATTTTTGAATTTCAAAACTTTTCTATACTTTTCTCTTCCTTAATTTTATCATTGATGATAATTTACTAACTCATACATTTTCACTGTTCCAATATAGAGTGTTGAAGGGAAAGAGGAGGAAACTGCTTGGCAAGATCCAACATCAAAGAAACCTAAACTAGCAATTTCACCAATTGTATGTAATTCATTACACTCTCTTTAGTATAAACTATAATTTGGCCTTGTAAGAGTTAAGATTGATGCCTTCTTTCTTATTTATTATTCTTTTCTAGGAGTTGGTCATAGAAGTGTCAAACAATGACTCAACTTTGATGGAACAACAACAAACTCATGATGAAAAGAAAGGTATATTATTGAATTTTCAAACAGAGCACATATATTAGCAAGTTTTACTTAATACCATGCAACTAAACAATGATAGTCTATACAAATCTTCAGCACCAAAGAAATTGCAACTCATTGCTTCAACTTCCCAACTTCCACCAATTTCTGCTTCCTCACCAAGTTCAGGTAATGTTGTTTGTTCAACATCAGTTAAACATAACTTCTTGTAAAATAATCATAGTCACCTCATCATACAGTTAATAGTCTTGTTAATTCGTCATCAAGCAACTAAATATTTTCCATATTCCTTACTCATGTCACTATTCTTAACTAGCAGAAGAATTGGTTGATTTCCATGGTCTATTCAAGATTGATTTGAGAAGGGCTTCCTTACTAGATGAGGCATTTGCCAAATATCCACATTTATGGGAGTGGCAAAAGAGGTTCCGCCCCAAGTTTCGTAATTTCGGCTATGAGTCTCTAGCTGACATGCTGGTGTTTCTAAAGTCAGAGACACCTAAGGCAATGGATGAATCAAGGAGGGAAGAATTTGAAAAAATGTATAAGGAACTTGAATATTTCCAATTTGACAAGCCATGGTTGGCATCCATCCATAAAAGAGTAATGGAGGTGCAAATTGACAATCACAAATTGAAACAACTACAAGAATTGAAGTCACAAGAGGATGCCTTACAAGATGCACTCAACAAGGTAAGGATCCAAATGGCCAGGGTTGAAGATGTTCTGTCTAAATATGACACTGTATTTGACTTCTAAATTGTATACTTTCTTAAACATGAAACTCCTTAGTTTCTCAATAGCCTTAAAACTTGCTAATATGTATTTTTTTCTCATACAAGTATGTGGATTTATCAAAATAATGTTTGCTTTCACAGCTTTCATTTGGAAGTAGAAAACATTTAGCAAACAAAACTTCAAAATAAAAATCAGTAGCATAAAATGTTTTGATAAGTTGGCTTTTATAATTCTACACTATAAAACATCGGTATACAGAGAAATGCCACAACTTCTATGTTATCAGAATTTGCTCTGCCCCAATTATTAAAGCAGAGAAATACTCTTTCACCTTTTTCTTTTTTGGCCATGCTCTTACAATACTCAAGCAACCAAATGAGCATTATCTTGTAATTATCACAGCAACCAACTTCACTCTTTACTCACCCTTGGCCTTCACAACAATCAACATCTGCATTCCATAATCCGGAAAACAGAGCAAAAGATATTTCAGAAATATCAACTAGTACAATTGTATTTTATTTGTTTAGTATTTTTTTTTTAAAACATTAGGTAGATAGAGTCAGACTTTCTAACTATGAATATAAGAAAATGTTGATTCGAACTTGAAATCTCAACTTTTTTAATAGATCTTTAGACTAGTTGTGCTTGTGTTTATTTAATTATTTATATATAATCTTTAGATCAGTTGTGCTTGTCTTTATTTAATTATTTATATATCCAAATAGTCAAGTGAACAAAAATCAAAGGGAAAGAAAAAAAATACTTTAAAGAAAATCCCATGGACACAATAATATCCATTACATATTTAAGAAGCAAAGAATCAATCCATTTATATTCTTCTTTTTGCTAAAGGCTTCTCTTGCTTCTCCTAAAAATATATAGATACTTGTTTTTGATATATAAATTCTTCATACTTACCGTATATATAAAATTCAAGTAAATTAAAAATTTTGAGTCAGATAAAATTCACAAGAAATTTCTCATGTCAAATGTCACATGTATATGTCCACGTCCAACTTTCAATACAATACATACCCACAAAACTATTTACCTTGAGATTGAGATCCTCTTAAAACACCCAAAGCATTCAATATGAAATTCATATAAGGCTATTGGTGAAGTATCACCTTCTATTACCCATCTTCTATCCAATTATTTCTATTGTCTTCATTTTTTANAAAAAAAAAAAAAAAAAAAAAAAAAAAAAAAAAAAAAAAAAAAAAAAAAAAAAAAAAACCGCAAGTTTTGGAGAACAATGGGAGAGACATTACCTGTGGAACGTTTTGATAGGAAGAATAGGGAAAACACCATTTTATTTTGAGAGTATAAAGTTGGTGATTGTGTCAATATGGAGACACCAAGAAAAAGTTGCTATTTGGTCAGAATTCTTTTCCCCGAGTTTGCCTGGAATGTTCATTATGTTAGCTTCTTTTTGAGAGAAAAAATTAAAAGAGATACAAAATCAAGCCCCAACAGCTATACACCTCAAGAGTCCGGACTCGATCTTGAAAAGGTGCAATATATTAGAGGCTAAACAATAAGGGTAGTGCACCCCTTCTCAGAAATCCCACCCTGCCCGTCCTTAATGGGATTTGAACTCAAGACCTCCCTTTGTCCCCATAAGTTAAATTATAGCCCCTCCAACTTTGAGAGAAACAAAGGAGAAAGTTGCAAAATGTATTCCCCTTTTCTTTTCTATTCTTCCAATAAAAGCAAAAACAAACAACATCCCTTCATTTTTAATCATTGTAACTAATTGTTTCATTGCTGAACTATGTGCTCTTATTTCCTCTCTATCCTCTCCACTTTTTTTTTGAAAAAAACAGTAAAGCAGCTCATATAAGAAACAGATTCTCTGGACTTGGGATTTCCATAGAGAATAGGGATAACAGTGTAAAAGGCAATCAATCAAGATGTCATGCAAATTATAAGGCCCAAAAATGAGTGACACAAAAAGAAAAAACATCAGCAAATTGAAGACCAAGCTTTAGAGTTAGTAAGTGAATAACTAAACCTTATAGTT